>BPLR01019946.1:0-113238 GCA_021605095.1 Caerostris extrusa
GTGATCGGTCTGTTGAAATTTAATTATATTTTTAAATATGTTACATATTTTTAAAATTCAGTTTAAACAGTTTTTGCCAGTCACTACTGTCTAGACTTGTTTTTATGTTAAATACACAATATTTTTATTGTTGCAACAAAGTAATCTTCAAAATTAGTACGATCTGAAGAAGAATGCAAATATTATTGAATCACTTAATAATTATTTAAGGATGTAAACAGTACTTAGTACTTAATTATTATGTAACAGCAATGTAACTGATTCTTTCAGGTGATTGAATATCCATGAATTATTATTATTCACTTAATAAGACTCATTATATTGAAAACAATTCTTTTCCAAACCTTACTCAGAAAATGTCTATATGAGCTATTATTTGTGGCATTTTATTCAAGAAAGGACTTTTTGTTTATGTCAAAAAAGGAAGGAAACTTCATAAAGAAAATTTTCTTATACTATATTACGGAAATTTTGATTCTAGATAAATCCTTAAAAATATTTTGTTATTAAAGGTTTTTCATTAAATTAAGTATTTTATTTTAACTTAATCATATAATTTGTTGTGTCTTTACTTCATGATGTTATTTTAAACATGTTTTAAATAAATAATTTATAACCAGGAAGTTTAAAAGATGTAAAATTTACCCCAAAAGAGTATAAAATACTGAAAAATAATATCCATCGAGAGTGGTCTTGGTACAAAGATTTGGGATTATTTTATTTTAAAACAATTTTTGATTTGTTTTGAAGAGAGAACAGAAATTTTCTAGAATAAAATTAAAAAAAGAAAAATATCATGAACAGAAATATAAACATTATTTTTAATCAGAAAACATAACTTAAGTCTCTTTTAAAATAGAATGAGTTAAATATAATATTAATATCATTATAGTCAAGAGAAAGAAAACTAAATACATTTACTACACACTGTTTACAATAGGAAATACCTTAAATTACATTTAAGTTTTTGTAAATTGTTGTAATACACTTTCTGTGTATATAATTTTGATTTTATGGAGCAATTACTCTTTTGTATGGGTTGAATTCTTACATTTTATATAAAATTCAAAAATATATAAGCTACAAGGTACCAAAATAGGAATTGAATAAATATTTAATATTTTCAAGAACTAATATACGATAGATGCTTTATTACATTATTGGAAGGGAAGGGGGGGGTTGCCCTCGACATTTTGATTAAATAACGTAAGTACTTGAGCAATGAATTACCTTTAATAATAATTTTTTTCAGCTTTCTTAATCTTATAGTTTTACAAGAATATTTCTTTCTGTATACAACGCATTGGCAAAACATTGTTGAAATTGCCTTTTAGTATATATTTTTTATTTTATAAAATCTGAACATCGATAATGAGTTTAAATATTGTAGCCGTATTTAAAAAAAAAAAAGACTACAATGATTTTATATTTTTAATAAAGGAAATATATTGCTTGCATGATACTGTTTTTAAAATGATTTTTGTATTGCATGTTAAAAAATTCTTTTTCAAATGAGAGGTATTACAAATATTTACGAATTAAACAAAATAAAAGTTTTATTAAAATAATTATTAAGAAAGTCAATACAAAAGTATATATCAAGTATATATATATATATATATATAAGGGAAGGCCTACATATATATCAAAGTTCATAATTATTGTTTTACAGCAATGTTTAAGGTCAAACAAATTAAAAGAATTTAATTACAGAGCTTTGATAATATGTTGTAAACTCTTTAATTTGTTTGGTCTTAAATATTTGTAAAAACAACTAATTATAAACTTTGATAATATATTTAATAATTGTTACAGTAATATGGAAAATTAAAAATTAAGGATTTTAATAAATCAATAACTGGCGAGAAAATAGGAGGTGATTTATTTGCTTTTATTATTATGCCCTCTATGAACACACATTGCTCATTTTAGAATAGGAATTCAATTAAAACTTCACAAGCAATTAGTCATTCAAATATTTAAGTTTTTGAGAAATGAGTTTATTCTTACTATTTAATCAATAAGCATGACTTTGCTACCCCGGTCGGAGATTTGGAGTTCTTTTACTCGAGACTTCTTCACAAAGAAAGGGAAAAAATATTTTAAAAATGCTCAGATGCAGTTAGTATTCATTTTTCTCGCCATACACTGCAGCTGGTCTTCTTGCCCAAAAGATCTGCTTTAAAACCATTATACAACCATCCTACGGAGGTGTTGATCTTAAAGGGAGAACCACGCGCTGTTAAAAAGAATACTGTTTTTAAAGAGATGGTTTTATCTGGTTACAGGAGTTAAGAAAATCCTTTTTAAATATTGTGCAAATATTTGGGAGTGGGAAATGGGAAAGCAAAAGAATGAAGAAATATATTGAATATTATTAGGGAGTTTATAATTATTGACACCCAAATATTGGAAAAGAGGAGAAGATTAAACAAGAATAAAATGTTGGATACAATGATGATGCACTCATTACATTCTTTTGAAAGAACTAGTTCAGAATGGATTTAATTTAAAAACAAATAATTGAAAAGTCAAGTTTCGAAATATTTAAAAATTACCTTGATTTAAGATTAATTTCTTTGTAATCAATGGACGTTGACTTTTACTGTTGGATTAAATTTGATTCTTTTACTCGAGGAACTTTTCACAAAAGGAGAAAGGAAAAAATTTTAAGAAAAGCATTTTTCAAGGATACAGTTTTTGTTGTTCATTTTTTTCTGCATCAAACCTAAAATGGTGGAAATAATCTCTTCATTGTGAAATTGCTCAAGAGTGTTAAACATAGAAAATACTGGTATTGGATACTGTTTTCAAGAGTAGTTGAGCATTTTTATGTTAAAAAAATCCCTTTTAAATTATTATTTATAAATATTTAAGAATGAAAGCTTAAAAAAAAGATTATTAAAAAATCTATTAGAAATGAAGTTTATAATTACACAATTAACTATAAATATTTGGAAATTAAACAAAATAAAAGGGTCAATTAAATATAATCTGACTATAAGGTTTATAATGTTTTGAAATATTGATTAAACGCACTTTAAAAAAATTTATTTAAATATATTATATGAAGTTTATAATTATTATTTGATGTTTAAGA
This sequence comes from Caerostris extrusa, assembly GCA_021605095.1. Lineage (NCBI taxonomy): Eukaryota > Metazoa > Arthropoda > Arachnida > Araneae > Araneidae > Caerostris > Caerostris extrusa. Next base: position 3,101 of record BPLR01019946.1, read on the forward strand.
ATTAAACAAAATAAAAAGTTGATAAATATAATAAATTAAAGTTCTACTTTTCCTACCAATTATTGTTTTTAAATATTTGAATTGAACAAGAAATAAAATTTTATTAAATATCTGTTATATATAGAAGTTTATAATTATTGTTTGAAATAAAGTGTCAAAACAAAATAAAAGAAGCTTATCAAAACTATATATTATTAATGTTTATAGTTATTGTTTACAAATATTATTGAAGAATTAAACCAAATAAAAGGTTTATAATTCAAACTTGGCTCTTATCATTTATTTATTTTTTTACAGGCATTTTCCTAAATTATAAAAATAAACCTTTTAATAAATCTGAATAACTGTGTGGTGAAAAATGAAGAAGAAAAAGAAAAAAATTGTATGAATTTATTTGCTTTATTATTATTATTATCTCATTTTTCATTTAGAATAAACAAATTTCAATTTAAAACAAATAATTAGTCGTTCCAAATATTTAGGAAGTACACGCTTACCATTCCTATTTAATTCTACGTTGACTTTTACTACTTGGTCAATTCTTTTACTCTTCTTCTAAAAAAGGAAGGAAAAAAAAGAAAAGAAAAACTATTTTAAAATGTACTTCAGGATGCAGTTAGTATTAATTTTCTCATAATCCAATATTCTGAATGCTTATCGTCTGCTTTATCATTACTTGAAGTGCTGCATCAGTGTTTAATCTTAGAAAATTGAATCAAGTGCTTAGAAATATTCAGCATTGTTCAGAAAAATTACTCTTAATACCCCATTAAAGGCTTTAATAAATTAGAAAGACGCTGAAGCATTCTTGAAGTGTTTCTGAGAAGATCTTTCCACTTTTCCTAACGGAACATGAACAATCAAACACTCTGTGTTTAGCACGATTGCAGTTCAGTAAATGGTAATCTAAAGCACAATTTGAACGGCTCGCATTAAGGTAATGGAAAAGGAGAAGATATGACTTTCAGAATGAATTTCTTCAGCTTTAGTTGTTTCCACTCCACGAAATTGTCTAGGAATAAGAGTTGATAAATAAACAAAAAAAAAAATCTCATTTCTTTTTTTTATGAGTGTTTTGTTTAAGTGAAAGATTGTGTTTTATTGTGTGGAAAAATTTGCAGTTTTTGAAGACATTTGGATGTATTTAAATGGTATGTAATGGTGAAATCATTGGAGTTTTTGAACAATGAGCCATTGTGTGCGCCCGTTAATGTACAACTATCTTATTATTACATTGTTTTATTCAAATGTTTCTGTTTCTTTCTTTATTATTTATAGAACAAAATGGAAAATTATTTTTATATTTGGGCTTGATTTAAAGATTGATTTAATTGAAACGTTTTTCTAATACAGAGAAAAAGAAATTAATTATTTGAAACTTGTTTTTAGTAAGAATACAAGAATATTATATTATCATAGTTGCTGTAAATTTCTGTTTCTTTATCATTTCTGGTTGTTTATTTCTGTTTCTTTATCATTCTGGTTTGTTTATTTCTGTTTTTTATCATTCTGGTTGTTTATTTCTGTTTTTTTATCATTCTGGTTGTTTTTATTTCTGTTTTTCTTTATCATTCTGGTTTGTTTATTTCTGTTTCTTTATCATTCTGGTTGTTTATTTCTGTTTCTTTTTATTATTCTGGTTGTTTATTTCTGTTTCTTTTATCACTCTTGCTGTATATTTCTGTTCCTTTTCTCTTGCTGTATATTTCTGTTTCTTATCACTTGCTGTATATTTCTGTTCCTTTATCGCTCTTGCTGTATATTTCTGTTCCTTTATCGCTCTTTCTGTATATTTTGTTTCTTTATCACACTTGCTGCATATTTTGTGTTTCTTTATCTTGCTGCATATTTCTGTTTTTTTATCACACTTGCTGTACATTTCTGTTTCTTTATCATTCTCGCTGATTTTAATAAGGTTACTATTTCTGTTTCTTCAGAAATAATGATTATTTTCTATTTCCTTGAATTTATTATAGTTTAACATTCCTCATTTTTTTGTATTTATTCATTTTTTAATATTTATAAAAAATGTTTAATAGTTTTCCATATTTTTTCCCTGACAAAAAAAAAAATACTTCATTTATGACAAATTTCTATAAAAAACGTCAGCATTCAAAATTAGAGGTGCACTTTAAGTTTATTTTTACTTTATCATCAGAATTCCAAAATCTGCTACAAAAAATTTACGAAAAAAAAAGTATTTGAAAAGGATATATGCTTAAAAACATTAAAACGGGAAACTCTTAAAAATTTTTTTCACTGCTAATAGAAAATATTTTTATAAATTAAACGCTAAAAAAAAAATAAAGAATTTAAAAAAAAATTTCTCCTAGATTAATTATGCACGGATGGATTGAGGTGTATTTGCTTGTGCAATCAAATCAAAATTCAATGGAATGAAAATACAGTTTTTTATTTTAAATGAAGCTTTTAAATTGCTCTTCTGTAATGCCTTTTTTTTTCTCCATTTGTGAAGTTACTTTTTTATAGAAATATAGAATGTTTATTGATAAAAAATAATTAGTCCTTTTATTACCATTATTTTCTTTAAAACTTTTAAAAACAATTTTTTCGTGTTCGTATAATATTTACAATAATTAAATTCTGTTAAAACTATTTCAGAGAGCATTCATTATACAGGGTGATTATAATTAAAGTCCCACTTTTAAAATGCTGTAAAAAAAAAAAAAAAAGAAACACTCGTCACAGTGAGTTCAAATTTGAACTAAAGATACTTGGAAGAAAGGGGAAACGGCACGGCATCAAAAAAGTTCCAAAGTATATTAATAGATGGCGTGGTAAGCGGCATAAAGAAAATGCTGCCAGTGATATTTTGAATCGAAATGACAACGTATTTGGTATGAGTTGCATATTAAATCAACTGTAATGTTCAATGTGCTTGATTGTTTCTGTTTTTGAAGGAAAAAATAACTATCAAGTCATTCAACAGTCGTGACACTGTTAGTGGCGTGGCATCAGCACGGCAAGGTGGATGGAGCAAAATTGGTGGAACTTTTTTGATGCCATACCGTTTCTCTTTTCTTCAAGTATCTCTTTAGTTCAAATTTGAACTCATTGTGACTAAGTGTTTTCTTTTTTATATGTGATATAATGTATATTAATTAATTAAATATTAATAAAATATTTGATAACATCATATACTGATCTAACGAACTTTATACAATTTAGGGAAAGGTAACATTTTTTTATATCGAGCATTTCTTAAACAAATTGACAAGGAAAAAAAAAAAAAGAGAATTAAGAAATTATATAATCATTGTTCTCAAATGCAGGGCATTTCTGATTTTAGAACCATTCTCCACCAAAAATTGGCGGCATTGGCCAAAAAAAAATGTTAATTTGCTTTTTTTTTTGATGCCATACCGTTTCCCCTTCTTCAAGTATCTTCAGTTCAAATTTGAACTCATTTTGACGAGAGGTCCTTTTTTGACAGCATTTTGAAAGTGGGACTTTAATTATAATCACACTGTATTCGTTCATTATTCCATGAATCATATGGGTTATTTTGCTGTTATAAATTATTATTCTGTTACTTTATTCATTTAAAGATTATACTATAACTTACTTTAATGAGACCAGATTTCTAATCATAAAAATGTATTTTAATTGATTTAACGCTCCCCCTAAAACCCCAATTGTGTCTTATTTTATTAAAGGGATTTTCTCTTTAACGCACTAGTTAAGGGTTTTAGTATATAATACTCTCATAAATACAAAATTAGTGCTAATGGAAGGAGAACAAAAAAGGAAAAAAGAAACGACTTCTAAAAATTCTTATAAATTAAGATCCTTAATAAAGGTATTTTGCCTGGGGGATTGTGTCGCTTTTTTGTAAAGACCTCACATCCACTAGTTTCTTCCTTAACATCTGCAATTTACAACAGATTTAACGAATGTTATTCAAGAATCACGAATACTGAGCAATATTTTAATTCAGAAAGAATGGAATGATTCTTTTCTATTTTCTTATATTAATTATAGATTCACGATTACCATTTTTAATATTTGTAAAAAATGTTTCTCTGAAATAAGTTTTCCATATTTTTACCTGACAAAAAAAAAATTATTTATGATAAATTTCTATAAAAAAGCGTCAAACAGTCAAAATTAGCAATGTACTTTACATTTATTTTATTTTCATTTTTTGACGAAAAAATGACTTCCAAGTCATTTAATAGTTGTGATACTGTTAGTGGAAAGCTCACCCACCACGGCAAGGTCGTACCAAATTATATGGGGAAAAATCGGCTGAATTTTTTTTTTTTTTGGTGGATGGGCTTCCAGCAACCATTTCCCACAACTGTTGAATGACATGAAGTCATTTTTTCCGTCAAAAAACCGAAACAATCAAGCACATTGAACATTACAGTGGATTTAATGTACAACTCTCGTGCCAAATACGTTGTCATTTCGATTCAAAATATCTCTGGCAGCCAAATTCAATATCTCTATTAATATACTTTGAACTTTTTGAAGTCGCACCTTTTCCCCTTTTCTTCAAGTATCTTCAGTTCAAATTTGAACTCAATGTGACGAGTTTTTTTTTTTTTTTTTTTTTTTTTACTGCATTTCGAAAGTGGGACATTAATTATAATCACCTGTATTTATTAATTATTCCATGAATCATATGGGGAATTTTGTTGATATAAATTATTATTCTGAGACTTTATTTGTTTAAAGATTATAACTTATTTTAATGAGACCAGATTTCTAATTATAAAAATGTATTTCAGTTGAATTAACGCTCCCCTAAACAACCCCAATTGTGTCTTACTTTATACTTAAAGGATTTTCACTTTCACGCTGGCTATTTTAACGCACTAGTAGAAGGTTTTAATATATAATACTCTAATAAATACAAAATCTGTGCTAACGGAAGAAGAACAAAAAAAAAAAAAAAAAAAAAAAAAAAGACTGACTTCTAAAAGTTGTTATAAAGGAAGAGCTTTAATAAAGGTATTTTGCCTGGGGGATTATGTCGCTTTCGTAAAGATCCATTAGTTTCTTCCTCAATGAATTTCTGGATCGAGAAAAAGAAACGCGCCCTGATCAAAGGAAATGGCAGAGGTGAGGGAATGAAATTCGGGCGATTCAATGCATGAAATATTTCTTGGTTTTATTTATGTCTGAAAAGTCCGTTAGGCGGAAGATTTATTTCTTGCTTGTGCTTGGGAGAGTGGTTATGATAGGGATGTCGTTGAGTTTTGTCATTCTCCCTATGAGGCCTTGAATAAATGTCGGGCTTTTAGAAATTATAACGGAGTGGCAATTTTAATATTGAAATTGCCACAAACATGGCAGAATTTTGTGATTTGGGTTTAAAAATGTATTTTAAATATAGAAATTAAATGTATTTAAATTGTCTGTTTCTATTTTTTTCCTCTGAAATCTTTATTTCATCGTGGTACTTCTAACACGTACCACACAAAAATTTCAAAAATGCACCTGAGTAACGTTAAATCTATACTATTTCTACTACACTACACTACACCACTATACCTAGTGATGAGTTGCTTCTGTACAGTTTGGGAACAATGTGGGTGGGAAGAAGTCGGATTGGACTCTGTGACGTTCTACGGTCATATGAGACCGGGATCTACCGCTTAAAGTGGATTCCGACGCACTACGAACCTCCATGGCACCACCGGTATTCAAACCCGAAACCTGTGGTTCCGAACGCCAGAGCGACTGCTAGCCACTCGCCCTAATAGGCTCCACGTTAAATGTATAACATACTTACCGTTTTAGTAATGAATAATAAAGTCTAAGCCTCTGGCATCTGAAAATAAATAATAATACATCATCATCGGTGGCGCAACAGCCCCATAGTGGGCCAAGACTGTGTGTGTGCGTGCTGGCAGATTTCGAGACATGACTTCTTTTACGGGGTAGGGTTGTAAACCCGCTACGCAACGCTCTACAGTCATATTAGATCAAGACCTACGGTTAAAAGTGGATTCCAAAACACTACAAACGTCCATGGTACAGCCGGGATTCGAACTTAAAACCTGTGGCACCTTGCACTGGTCACTCGGCCATCAGGCCCCAACTAATAATACGTCATCAACATCATCGTAGCCTCATGGTGGGCCAAGGCCTTCCAACCACTGGCAGATTTCGAGACGGGAGATGTTTTTATTTTTACGGGATAATGTTTTTAGTCCTACCTCCAACGCTCTAAAGTCTTATAAACCGGGACCTACGGTTTAAGGTGATTCCAACTAATAAGAAAAAAGTTAAATATAGAACGGAATAGAAAGTCAAAATACAGAAAGGAATAGAAAGTTAAAATATAGACAACAAGGAGTCAAAATATAGAAAGGAATAGAAAGTCAAAATATTAATAGAAAGTCAAAATATAGAAAGGAATAGAAAGTCAAAATATAGAAAGGAATAAGAAAGTCAAAATATAGACAAGGAATGAAAGTCAAAATATAGACAAGGAATAGAAAGTCAAAATATAGACAAGGAATTCAAAATATAGACAAGGAATAGAAAGTCAAAATATAGACAAGGAATAGAAAGTCAAAATATAGACAAAGGAATAGAAATCAAAATATAGACAAGGAATAGAAAGTCAAAATATAGACAAGGAATAGAAAGTCAAAATATAGACAAGGAATAGAAAGTCAAAATATAGACAAGGAATAGAAAGTCAAAATATAGACAAGGAATAGAAAGTCAAAATATAGACAAGGAATAGAAAGTCAAAATATAGACAAGGAATAGAAAGTCAAAATATAGACAAGGAATAGAAAGTCAAAAATATAGACAAGGAATTTTTAATGCTAAAGAAATGTATTTATGTTTCTGAAACAAACTTTTTTTTTTTGTCATGTGGATATTAAGTTTCACTTCACAGTTACAGTTATTAAATAAATTATTTCGTACACTAATATACTTGTATGGTGCGTAATTGAAAATAATTATTAAGAACTTAAAATGATATCATGGTAATCCTTTAATGCGCAATTAAATTTAATTTTGGGTGTATATGAACTTGGCATCTATGTAAAGAAAATAAATTGGTTTTGAGGACAACAAAACTATTCTTGCGTTTTCCTTTTTATCTCCAGTTTCATTTGTTGAAAGCGTCGGATATTTTTAGTTGCATTGAAAGGGGCTCATTGATCTCAATTCGAGCAACTTAGATAGAGAAAAACACTAAATCGGTTTCTCGAATTGTCTCAAACTCTAAACGTTAAACAATTCAAAATACATTCGGATGTCAAATGCACGAGAAATACTTCGTTTTGTACGAGTGGCTTCCACTAACAAGAAATAGAAAAGCCACTGATAAACCCAAAGTGAATGGAGAATGAAGGTTGCTTATCAATGCAGGTCTCGAAATTCAAGTAGCTGTTTGCAAACTTCAGAGATTAAACTTCTTTTTTTTTTGTTAAAAGCTTTTTCAAATGATATCTGAGGCACCTTTTTGTGAGAGATAATTGAAATTCTAGGTCATATCTTGCCCTTGAATGAGAGCATATCATACCTGAAGAATTTCATGGTTTTTTTCATAAAATGTACGAATTTTCTCTGGTATTTATATGTACATAGGAAGCCTATATAGCCCACTGACTGGTACGAAAGGGAGAAGGGGGAGGGAGGGGGGTTAAATCCTTCCGGGAATACTTTTAAGGATAAATGTTCTCACAATGAGATTTCTTTTTACTTGCCTCGAAAATTAAAAAAGCAAAATTTCTTTATTGATGAGTGTTTTTACATTTAGAAATATTTTCTAAACTTAATTAACTTTTTGAGTATTGATGTGAATTCTTTCAATGTATAGCTTCAGTATAACATCAATTAAATAAACGCTAAAGTGTCTTATTTATTCAGAAGTGAAAAGTTTTCAAAAGAAGTTTCATTGATGAAACTTGTCGATGATCGTGAAAGTTTCGTTAATGAAACTTGTCGATGATCGTGAAAGTTTCGTTAATGAAACTTGTCGATGATCGTGAAAGTTTCGTTAATGAAACTTGTCGATGATCGTGAAAGTTTCGTTAATGAAACTTGTCGATGATCGTGAAGTTTCGTTAATGAAACTTGTCGATGATCGTGAAAGTTTCGTTGATGAAACTTGTCGATGATCGTGAAAGTTTCGTTGATGAAACTTGTCGATGATCGTGAAAGTTTCGTTGATGAAACTTGTCGATGATCGTGAAAAAGTTTCGTTAATGAAACTTGTCGATGATCGTGAAAGTTTCGTTGATGAAACTTGTCGATGATCGTGAAAGTTTCGTTAATGAAACTTGTCGATGATCGTGAAAGTTTCGTTGATGAAACTTGTCGATGATCGGGAAAGTTTAATTGAAGAAACTACTCGATGATCGTAAAAGTTTCATTGAAGAAATTACTCGATGATCGTGAAAGTTTCATTGATGAAAGTTTACTCATATCTGCTGGCTTTCTGAGTATGAAATATTCAGAAAGGAGTATGAAAAGAGTATGAAATATTTCAATATTCATTCTTTGTGATAGTTGAAATATGTATTGAAAATATTAAAGTATAGATTTCAAAAAAATTAAACGTTGAATAAAAACACATGCGTATAATGAATCATATTTATTGTTTTAAAATCATGTTTAGTTAATTAGAAACATATCCAAAATCCTAATTTTATCTTAATCATAAGCATTTTAAAGATACATTTAAATGTCAAAATCCATTATCCACTTCGATATTTATTTTTTTTTTCTGTAGTAATTCGTTGAATGAAATGGATTGGTGTACATTAGAGCAATATGAAGAAAATTATTCTTAGAAATAAAGAGAACTTCCAAAATATAGAAGTAACTCGAAGGTTAAAATTTAAGTATTGTCAAATTCTAAGTTTTAATTTGAATTTTTATAAAATAGCAGATGGGACAAGGCATTGCCCAGCTAAAAGAACAAAAAAATTTAAAAAAAAAAAAAAGGATTTCAAGCTCAAAACTTTTAGTTTATTTTTGAAAATATTAAAATAGTATTCTTTTAATCACGCTCAATACAGTATTTACAAATAATTTACTAGCTGCTTTGCTAGCAACTAGTTGTCAGGATGTAATACCAATCTCTCTTTCTATTTACATTAATTTATTTACAATATTAGTACATACATACACATGGCACCATGTGCCTCTTCTACAATAGTATTAATAGTTAAAAACCAAGAAACGGTCCCTGACCGTCTGTTTCAATCTGACGCTCTAGCGTTCTCCTCGTGGTCTGAAGATCTCATCGCATGTACACTGGACCACACAGTTAAAATCCCAGTTATTGGTCACAGTTACCAATTATAACCGTGACCTCTCGCGGTTATATAATAATAATTAAACCTTACACTACATTTATAAAAATGAAAGCAGAATATTTTTTAACAGAATGTAGCTTCAAACTATTGTAGCCGTAGTTCCACTTATGCAACCATGTTTCGTCTTGCGCACTGCAAAGAGCGCCCTTCGCGTCGTATGGAAGCAATTCTCAGTTGGCATAGTCTGTCACCCGAGAGGACGCACGACGCAACTGGCGCTGAATTACAATCTCTCATCCCCAGAGCTGGGAGTGAAATCCTTCCACTAAACTCTATTCGAATGTTCTTTAAATGTACATGTTGAGTGGTAAATATTGTTTAGTTTTAATGGTAATTGTGATACTTGTGCGCGTCGAAATAAATCTGGTTTTCGATTTGACCACACCCATTTTAAGCTGCACAAACAAATGACGACATCTACTACAATATTTCATTTTATTCTACGACTATATTCCTGTTGAGAATCGTAGTTTTATGTGGTTAAAAAATAACTTTTGCTAAAATGCACGAAATTAAAAAAAAAGTAATTCTAAGAAAAGAATTGGATCTTTTAGTCTTGTAATTTTTATATTATTTATATCATAAAAAATAAATTTAGAAAATGGATTAAAATTTACTATTTATTGTGAATATTATCAACACGCTGTAAAAACAGACTGTTCTTAGAAAAATGACTAGTTCTAGTTGAAAAGTTGGAATTTTATTTAATTAAAAAATAATTAATAAGGTTTTTGTGATTTTTGCTGTGTTCACAAATAAAATTATTAGCTTAAAGATTTTTAGAGATTAGGCAATTCACATACCTGATCAATTATTTTCTCTTTGCATAGAGAAACTAAAGTAAAAAAGTTACATAAATAAAACTAATATTCAAGAAATTCGGGCGAAATTTTTCAACAACTGAAAAAAAGGAAAAAAAAAAAAATGAAAATATATAAACCTTTTTATTGCGATGCAAGTTTTTTTTGCTATTTTTGCTATTTAAGAAGCTTTGTTACGTAAACTATTTTTCTCTCAGTATAGAGAAGTATTTTTAGTAGTAGTATTTTTTCTCTCTGTGTCATTTGAATAAATTAAAATGGCATTTTGAATTTTTTAATTTAACATGCCATTGAATATTCTAAAATATTCGCTTCTACCAATGCATTATAAAAAAGTATTTTTTTTTTTTGGTTTAATTAAAGAATAATTAATACGATTTCTGATTTTTGACTGTATTCAAAAATAAAAATTATTAGTTTAAAGCTACATATACCACTTCTGAACATTTCTTTCCGATATAGTTTGCTCGCCGAATACCTTCTGCAACATTCTATACGTTTCCGCAAACAAAATTAAATGCAAGTTCTTTGCTCAATTCATTCAGACATTTCAAAAATCACCTAGAATCAGTTTTAGCATCTCACAAAGCCAAGCGTCACTAAAACTCTAATGCATATTTTGACGTGAAATTTCACACAGATGTCAAGCACAGTGCTAGTAACCTAAAAAAGAAAAAAATTAAAATTCCATGAGTCCCGAGAATTTTAAATTGAAAATTGGTCTTACTTTTGGACACAGTAGTATGCTTTTTCTAGATCAATTTAATATATTCTATGCAAGTCCATTCAACATTTAAAACATCTTTTCGTCTACATCAATATTTGCAAAACAATACTTTGTTGTAAAACGACGTCATCTCTTACTCTTTTCCCTTCCATATTGATGTTTGGGAGAAAAAAATTTATTTTTTCCCCTATCTACTTTAAACTAATATTATGACGTTTCATACTGTTTCATTTTACGATGTAGTAGACCGAATTCTTCAAGAAATTCGGGCGAATTTTTCAACAACTGAAAAGAAAAAAATATGAAAATATATATATACGTTTTTATTGCGATGCAGGTCTTTTTGATATTTAAGAAGCTCTGAAACATAAAATATTTTTTCTCTCTGTATAGTGAGATGTAAGTAAAGAAGTAATATATAAATCTCAAAATTATGAATTCAAAAACAAGTAAAAAGGAACAATTCAAAATGTCATTTGAATGAATTTAAAATGGCATTTTGAATTTTAATTCACTAAAAGTCATTTTATATTATAGAATATACGCTTCTACCAATGCATTTTTAAAAATATGATTTTGATTTAATTAAAGAATAATTAATAAGATTTCTGAATTTTGGCTGTATTCAAAAAAAAAAATTATTAGTTTAAAGCCATATATACCACTTGTAAACATTTCTTTCCGATATCGTTTCCTCACCGAATACCTTCTGAAACATTCTATAGGTTTCCGCAAACAAAATTAAATGCAAGTTCTTTGCTCAATTCATTCAGACATTTCAAAAATCACCGGAATCAGTTTTAGCATCTTACAAAGCCAAGCGTAACTCAAACACTAATGAATATTTTGACGTCACATTTCACACAGATGTCAAGCGACAGTGCCAGCAACCTAAAAAAAGAAAAGAAATTGAAATACCATAAGCCCCGGAGAATTTTAAATTGAAAATTGGTCTTACTTTTAGACACAGTAGTATGCTTTTTTTCTAGATCAATTTAATACATTCTATGTAAGCCCTTTCAACATTTAAAACATCTTTCCGTCTACATCAATATTTGTAAAACAATACCTTGTTGTAAAACAACGTCATCTCTTACTCTTTTTCTCCTCCATGTTGATGTTAGGGAAAAAATAAAAGAATTTCCCCATCTACTTTAAACTGATATTATGACGTTTCATACTGTTTCGTTTTACGATGTAGTAGACCAAATTCTTCAAGAAATTCGGGTGAATTTTTTCAACAACCGAAAAGAAAAAATGAAACTATATAAACGCTTTTATTACGATGCAAGTCTTTTTGGATATTTAAGAAGCTTTTGAAACGTAAAAGTAGAAGTTAAAAATATATAAGCTCCTTTTTGAAATTTTTTTGCAAAGCGTCTTGCTGAAATAAAGATTTGGGAAACTGTTCCTTTAGCAAAAGAGAAAAACTAAAAAAACCTTTTTTTTTTTTTTTTTTTTTCTAGGAACTCTAGAAAAAAGCTTAAAGAATAGAAAGAGAAAACTTCTCAATGTTTTTTTTACTCCAGTTTACGTTTGGAAGAAAATCTGAATTGAGACATATTTATAAAGCAGCATGTTTTTTTAACCTGGTATACTAGAATTCTGTTTGATATTTATTTCGTTACTAGGAATTTTAGTTCCTTTGAAAAGATGCTTAAAAACATTGCTCATGAATTTCTAAATTTAAATATAAATAGCAATAAGACAGAAATTTGGTGATAAAATATAAATGTGTAGCTTGTGAATAAATTATCACATTTAGAAAATGTGGTAAAGATTAACATTTTTTTCCTCATTGATTTGCTCTCTATAAAGTATATCAATATTTTTATAAGTGGTATGTTTTTGGAATTATGCATTTATTGCTTCATTAAATATTTTATCTTTTCCAAATTAAATTTATCTATGATTCGTTAACCAAAATTTTCAAATTTTTTCAACTAAACTTCTTTAACATGATTCTGTTAAGCTTTTACAGCCCGATTCATGGCTCAGTGGCAACTTGCGGCGCTAGTGAGCATTAGGGTTGAGGTCCATTCAGCTGGGAACTTTGTTGTATGTACTGCTTCAAAAAGAGGTGATTCGATGTTGTTTGGGATGTTCAACATCTTGCCTCGTGAGCCCAACTACCGTGTGGTGGGTGTTTTCCGGATTTCCTCTCAAACAATCCTCGCCCCATAAAAGTCCTCTCAGAACGCCCTGCCCTTCTTCAGTGACACGGAGCCAAGTCAGACTGCTACCTATGGGTGCTCCATAATGTAAGCCATTCTTTAAGCATTTAAAACACCTTTCCGTCTATATCAATATTTGTAAAAACAATGCCTTGTTTTAAAACAACGTCATCTCTTACTTTCCATGTTGATGTTAGGGAAAAAATGTATTTTTTTCCCTATCTACTTTAAACTAATATTATGGCGTTTCATACTCTTCCGTTTTACAACGTAGTAGACAGAATTCTTCAACAACTGAAAAGAAAAAAAATGAAAATATATAAATATTTTTATTGCGATGCAAGTCTTTTTGATATTTAAGAAGCTTTGAAACGTAAAAGTAGAAGTTAAAAAATATATAAGCTTCTTTTGGAATTTTTCTTGCAAAGCGCCTTGCTGAAATAAAGATTTTGGGAAAACTATTCCCTTTAGCAGAAGGGGGAAAAAAACTTCCTTTTCTAGGAACTCTACAAAAAAAGCTTAAAGAATAGAAAGAGAAAACTTCTGAATATTTTTTCTTTTCCAGTTTACTTTTGAAGAAAATCTGAATTGAGATATATTTATAAAGCAGCATGTTTTTTTTTTAACCTGGTATACTCGATTTCTGTTTGATATTTATTTCGTTACTAGGAATTTTAGTTCCTTTGAAAAGATGTTTAAAAACATTGCTCGTGAATTTCTAAATAACTTAAATTATAAATAGCAATAAGACAGAATTTGTAGGGAAAATAAGAATTTAATTCAGAAATAAATCTTACGGCGAAAACATTTATAATTTCTAAAAACTAGAAATATTGAAATTATTTTGCACATATTTAGTAAGTATTTTTTATTCTAACTTTTCAGATGAACTTGCTTGAGTTAAGCCATTTTAATTCTGAAATATTTTGAAAACTTGACAAATACAGAAATACAATAGCTTGTGAATAAGTTATCACATTTTTTTCCTGATTTTTACAGCCCTATTCGTGGTTCAGTGACAACGTGTGAGCAATAGGGCTGATGTTCAACCGTTGGTGGCTTTGTCGTAGACACTGTTTCACGATAAAACTCAATGGCATTTATGATGACTCAGCATCTTGCCTCGTTCGTCGGACTGCCTGATGGGAGTTTTCCTGGGTTTCTCTCATACTATATACAAAGGCGGGGTACTTCCCCCTAAAAGTACTCCCGGAAGGCACTGCCCTTCTTCAGAGAACACGGAGCCAAGTCTGACTTCTACCTTCGGGTGCTCCATCACAACAGGAGCTGCCCCCTTCCCTTCCATCCATGAGTAGATTACTCATGAGATGCCCATCCTGCACTGTAGGACACTGAGGATTAGACACAAACAGTTTTTACATTTAATAAAGAAATATATTATATCATTGCATTTTTACCAGTTTTCCTGAACACATTTGATTTTCATTTTACATTTGCACATTCTTCTTTTGTGTGATTTGCTATTTCAGTGTTTATCTTTTTTTGATGCAATATGCGATGCACGTTACGATAAATTATGTTAATACGTGTAAGAAAATTCGTACAATTTGGATGGAATAAAATTTCCTTTTAATTATTTGAAAAGTTTAAAAGTACATATGACACTATTTATTTCTTGACAAAATTATTTATTATTTCTTGAAAAAAAATAACTAGTTCGCAAAATTTTGAGAATTTTCTAGAATTATAGATTTTTTTTTTCTAACAGACATTAGTGTAATTGCTTAAAAGTAAATAAAAAAATCAGTAAAAAAGACCCCAATTGGCATTTAATTTGCATAAAAGAAGTTCATGTGTATATATTAATATGAAATTTCGATTTAAATTAATAATCAAAGAAAATAATTATAGACGTAATCTTCAGTTCTACTGAAAACCACAGAAGATTTAAAATTATTAAAACAAAATTTACAATACTTACTTGTAGACACTTTAATATGAATTGAAATTTCTGAAATAGAATTTATTTTTATCTTTGAAATTGATTTAAACTTTCGCTGATCATTTGAATTCTGGCCCATACTTTATCAAATGCATAGGAAAAGTAAGAATTTGAAAAACGTTTCTTTTGAAACTTTGGATCGTGAACAATAGCATTAAGCAAAATCTGTCATGATGTTCAGACAGACAGCCAGCCGTTTCTGTCTGATGCTCTTCCGTTTTCGTATTCAGCCAAATAACGCAAAGACATCAACCGTATAGAAGTAAATGGACGAGCCATCAAAGCGTGGAACCAATTTGAATCCTATTTTAACGTATGTTTTAATTTCCAGTCGTGTCAGACAGATGTAACATTGTTTAAATTCACGGATTAGCATGTTAATGTATCGTTGAATTCATTAACTTCCTGTTTGGCTAGCATGGCTTGTAGGCAGATTTTTTTTTTATGTCAATGTTTGAGGTGATTCAGTGAATTCTTTCAATAAATTGAACATTTATTTATAGTAAATGAGTTGTTTTGTTGAATTGAATTAAATTTGAAACACACATGTAAGTGTCACCAACAGTGATAATTCGAGCAGCTGAACAGCTGAATGTAGTTATACTAATGTCACCTGATGCTATCATTGTTTTGAAAACGTGTCACCTTGATTAGGAACGTTAATCCATGCTACTGTTGGAATTTTCTGGGTTTTCTCCATTACGACACATGAATCTTTATTGGGTATCCCTGAAAATCTTTCCTGGAGTCACCAGATTTTAGAAAGTTTCCTCACATTGGTCTAGAGGAGGACACACCAAAGTTAGCTGCATTTTCGCTTTGTCGAGAGATTCCTGAACTTTCTCTGGCACCTTTTAGTTCAGGGAGCCCAACACCAATACATAATGTAATAATTTTTTTTAAACTTTTCATTGATGTCTACTGAGAGATATGTGTACATGTCTTATATATTGTGTTATGCAGACGCTATATGTAAAATTTATAGGTGAAATGAAAATTACAATATTAATGGACAATCAGAAAACTGCATTTTTACTTATTTTATCCTTAAGAATAAAATAAAATACTACTTTATTTCATTTACTTTAATCTAAAATTATTTTTAATATTAATGATTTTTCACTTTTTTTTTTAAACTTTTTTTTTTTTAATTCAATTTCACTAAAAAAATGAATGAATGAATAAATAAATTTGCAAAATTTATGCAGAAAAGCATAATTAAAAAAATATTTAATAAAACGTATTTCTGTGTAGAATATTGTTTAAAATATGCCATTTAAAATAATTTGCAGTAACACACAGTAACAATCGTTTACGCAGACGGTAACATGCAATCGTCATTATCGTCGACTTCGTGTGATTTTGTTATAGTGATGCTCCTTAATAGGAAATGACGTAGAATTGTGTGCCATTAATGGATCTGCAGTAATGACTGCAGTAGTAACTGTTCGTGTTCCAGACGATTTAAAATTTCCGGTTCGAACCATTCGATCATCTCTTGAACAACCCCATTTCTGTTCCCCTTTATCTTCACTTAAAGACGTGGTTTATTTTGTAACATTTTACGGAAATGAAATATCAAAATCATTGATCAGGTTCTAACAAAAGATTGTCCAGCAGTATTGAAAATGCTTTTAGGTGAAAGGTGATAAGGAAAAATTATT
This sequence comes from Caerostris extrusa, assembly GCA_021605095.1. NCBI lineage: Eukaryota > Metazoa > Arthropoda > Arachnida > Araneae > Araneidae > Caerostris > Caerostris extrusa. The sequence goes on from BPLR01019946.1 coordinate 19,767, forward strand.
AACCTATATACATGTGATTAAATTAGTTCAATTTCATTTTCAGTTTGTTTATTACTCACAATTGCGAATTCGTTGGCGCCTTCCTCATTTATATTATTTTACGTTTAACAAGTGGCCTGAATGGCCTAGCTCTGGCTCAGTACCACAGGTTTCGGGTTCGAGTCCCGGCGGTGCCATGGATGTTTGTAATGGTTCGAATCCACTTTAAACCGTAGGTCCCGGTCCTAATAAGGTCGTAGAGCGTTGCGGGGGTAGTGTTACTCCGCGTCCGTATCTTCAAGTTACACGCGCCCCCTGGGTAATGCAAAGTGAGTAATGTCTATGCAACGCTTGCCTTAAGGCATCCAAGACCAAGCTATCTAAGTGTTTGCCAGCTGCATTGGAAAAAAAAAAAAAAACGTTTAACAAGTTGCAGGATAAAATTTTAAAATTACACACGCGCGCAACAAAGATCATGCGATTTCTTTCCTAGAAATATTCGGCAACATTTGGATCAAAATCTCCTTCAAATCAATGCTATTTGAACCGTTCATTTAAATAATGAATATTGCAAAATATTTTTAATGAAGTCAGTGATTTAATTTTTATCGTTACTGTAATAAGTACAATTATAAATTGTTTGGTAAATAAAAAAATCATCACGTTCTAGTCTTAAGCAAATATATATGAATGATTTAGTCAGTCATCAATATAAACAAGTCAAAAATAAAGTATATGTCTAGTTGAAATTTGCGAATTAATTTTGCTTTCATTTTACAAAAATCAATTAAAATATAATCCTGTTTTCACCTACACATTGACAAAAGCATATCCTGTGGCGTTCACGAGAAATAGTCAATTGGCCTACAGACTCTCACCCAGAGAGGAAGTATATTTTGCGCACCCTGCTTGTAGCCAAGATTTTGGGTTTCCGGCTTAAAAGTGAAGTCCTCCCATGAATCAATAATTAACTGTCTTTAAATTGTGTGTGTGTGTGTGTAAATAAAGCTGGGAGTTTTCCCACCTATAGTATGCCTCAAGTATCTCAACTTAACTACACCCAGTTACAATCGGGTTGCCCAACCTGCACATGTAACTATACCGCTGCCCATGGAATCGAATTTATTTGCTTTAACTTCTTTCTTAGCAACAATATAAGATGAACGTAAATAGTTTAAATAACATTTCAATACAATAGATTATTTTGTAGAATCTTTCGCAAATAATAATGAATCTGACTTATTTTAAAGCCATGTTTTTATTTCCAGCATTCCGTACCTTTCTGATCGGACTATCTAAAGTTGAATAAAAATTTTAATTAAAGCATTTTCAAAAAGTTCTTAATATATTCTTTACACGCTTTCCATTTTTTGTTAGATTCTTTGAGCGTTTATTACAAAAAGTCTGCCTTAACAAAGGTGACTGAAACATCTAAGATAGGTAGAATTATTATCTAATAAGTCCTAGGTCATGATAAAACGTGCAAATGCGAATTATGGCTTATCTCGAAATGATAAAATGCATCGTAATGTTATGATGAAATTGAAATCGATATTTCAATTTAAAACGAAAGAACTTTCAATGCATATCATCCAAAGATAAATTAATAAAGAAAAATAAAAGTATTTCACATATTCATAGAGATTAAAATCAGAAATAAAATATTCAGCTAAATTAAAATATATTTTCTAATCTATAAAAAAAATAGATAAAAAGTACGTTTTTTTAGATAATATATATAATTTTAATTATGTATATGAAATAAACTGCATAAGAATAAATTAAGGAATTGTTAAATGTATTTATTTTAAAAAAAAAGAGAAATAACTTTATTCGATATATAAACAGCTTTTTTTAATTATTCAGTTTAAAATTATACTTTTGTTTGGTAATAATCTGGATTTTTCAAACAAAACTTAAATATTTGAAAATTTTCATTTTGCTAAACACAGTAATTCGTATACTGTTAACTTATTTCTTAAAATATTATCAACTATAATTTTTGTAAATTTTTTAAAATAATACAAATATTTTATTAATTTTTTTTTTCAAATAACTTAATATTGAAAAAGAATACATTTTTTCCCAATTTTTATAATTTTTATTTGGAAATATAATGATATAGAATTATTACAAATATTTAAAAGCAAATTAACTTTATTCATAAAAGGTAAAGAAAACCTTTTAAGAAAACATAATAAAACATAACAACTAATAATAAACTAATACTAAGGAAATACAAATTACACTACAAATATGCAGTATGCTTTTCAATAATATTTAATTTTCCATTCATACAGTGGAAGTTTAGAAATTTTATAAGCTATAAACTTAAAACAGAGATATATAAATGTTGTTTTTCAGTTTAATGTTTTTTTTTCAAGAGATCTAAATATGCAATTTTCTGTAAAGGTAAAATTCAAATCTGTACCTTGAAGATATTGTAATAACAAATATCTGCTTTATTTTTCAGATATAATTTTCAATGACATTGAAGAGAATATTTTTTTTTAATTTTATTTTGCTTTTTATGCTTTATTTTACTTTATTCATCAAAATAAATTTATTTACAATTTTCTATTTTATGTTAACATTATTGTTAGAAGATAAATTTTCTAATTATTTTTTGTAAGACTAGTTATTATATATATATATATTATAGAATAATAGTTATTTTTTAAAGAAGTATTACAAATAAATGTTTTTCAAAACAAATGAATGCACAGAGTGCTTATAATTATAAGTCCCATTTTCAAAATGCTGTAAAAAAAAGAACCACTCTTCACAATTAGTTCAAATTTGAACTGAAGATACTTGAAGAAGAGGGATACGGTATGACATCAAAAAAAGTTCCCCCGATTTTTCCCATCCAATTTGGTATGAATTTGCCGTGGTGGATGGGCTTTCCATTAACAGTGTCACAATTGTTGAATAACTTGGAAGTTATTTTTTACGTCAAAAAACCGAAACAATCAAAGCACATTGAACACTACATTTGGTTTAATGTGCAACTCATGCCAAATACATTGTAATTTCGATTCAAAATATCACTGACACTCGAATTCATGCCGCTCTTTCTTTATGCCGCTTCCAACGCCATCTATTAATACACTTTGGCTTTTTGATGCCGCCATTGTGACGAGTGGTTCTTTTTTTTACAGCATTTTGAAATTGGGACTTTAATTATAATCGCCCTGTACATTATTTGTAATTTGTTTAATGAATTAATTTAAAATAATTTTTATAATTGTTTACATTACATTTTTACAATTTTTTGACATTTTTACAGTTTTTTGACATCTTTACATTTTTATATGACATTTTTACATTTTTTACATTTTTTTATGGCATTTTTACATTTTTTTTTATGGCATTTTTACATTTTTATGGCATTTTTACATTTTTTTATGGCATTTTTACATTTTTATGACATTTTTACAATTTTTTATATTACATTTTTATAATTTTTACTTTTTATCATTTTTATAATTTACACTTTATAGTAATTTATAATTTAATTTTTATAGTACAATTTACATTTTTATAGTAATTTTTAAAATTTACATTTTTATAGTAATTTTTTAAAATTTACATTTTTTTAGTAATTTTTTTAAATTTACATATTTATAATATAGCTAGTAATTTTTTGATTCCTAATACAGTTTTTAAAGTATTCTGACTTTTCAAAACCTGGCAACTTCCCTTAATTTTCCATTTAATCGGTGCATTTAAATGTCTTTTTTGTCATTCTGATTTACCGTTTTTCCTTGTTTTAAATATTTACTATCCAAACGAAAAAAAAAATTAAATTAAGCGAATGTATTTCGCCAATGTTGCCAAAAATGGCGTCTTTTTGAAGTTTGTTATTTCGAGTGATGCAATATCCGGTGCAGATATCTCTTTTCATTCGTGTGGGTCATTTTTTTTCTTTTCCAAGGTTGGCAGGAAAACAGTCCCTTTGAATGTATAAACTGTTCTATCGGTGTTTATCTTATTTATTTCTGGAAAATGGTGTTTTTTTTTTTTTTTTCATTCAATTGCTTACAAATGTACTTATTTTTTTTATCGATAATTCTTAAAGTTTCTTGACAGCAACATTATTAAGTATTTGTATGGTTTTTATAACTTTCTAAGAACTTGGTTTGAAAGTTAAATTATTTGTTCCCTGTTTTTTTAAAATGGTAGTGCTTAAATAAATTTTTTTTTAAACCATACTTATTTCTGTACAGAAAAAAAGGTTTCCACAACTTATAATAACTGTTATTATTTTTTATATAACAGTTAATAATGGATTTAAATTTTTACGTACAGAAATTATATGCTTTGATTTTTTTTTTTTTTTTTTTCAGAAATCATTTTCCTGACACTGAATTAACTTCTTTTTTTTTTCTTTTTCTAATCTGTCTGTTTTACATCCATAAATTTGTACAAGTAAATTCACTATGCATATTAATATATAATATCATGCATTTTAAATTTTGTTGTGTAATTACTATATTTTGTTGTGTCGTTCCTTTTAACCACTGAAATCATATACCACTGTGACCAAAAAGTAACACTAATTTTTTTTTTTTTTTTTTCAAAAACTCTTCATTTATTCTCCCAAATTTATTTCACCGCCTTCAAAGTAATCCCCTCCGGACACAATGCACTTAAGGCAACTTTTTTTCCAATCCTCAATGCAGGCTAAAAAGTCATCGGCAGGGAAGGCCTTCAAAGCGCTCGCAGATTCATATTGAATCTCTTCAATCGACTCAAAACGATGTCCCCGGGGTGGTCTTTTGAATTTAAATAATAGCCAGAAGTTGCACGGTGTGAATACGGTGGTTGTGGAACAATATGAGTTTCATTTTTGGCAAAAAAAGTCACGAAGAATCAACCCAGTGTGAGCTGACGAGTGAGTGTTTTCGGTACCAATCTAGATTTGACGCGTTTCAGGCCTGAAATGGAATTGACCGATCCTTTTGAAATTCTAATATCATCAGCAAGGTCACTAATGATAAAGCGACGGTTTGCAAGCACCAAATCTTTAATTTTTTGACGTGAGCTTCGTCGTTGAGAGTGATGGTCGATCAGAGGGCTCTTCGTCTTCAACGCGTTCTCTGCCTTCTTTTGAACTGTTTAAACCACTTCTAAACTATAAGAATGTTCATCTTCTGCAACATTCCGAAACAAAATTTACTGCAAGTTCTTTGTTCAATTAATTCAGGCATTTCAAAATCGCCGGAATCAGTTTTAGTGTCTCAGAAGCCAAACGTAACTCAAACACTAATGAATATTTCAACGTAAAATTTCACACAGATGTCAAGGACAGTCTCAACAACCTAAAAGAAAAAAATTTAAAATACCATATGCCCGGGAAATTTAAATTGAAAACTGGTCTTACTTTTAGAAACAGTAGTATGGCTTTATTTTCTTTATTTGTAAGTTACAATTTGAATTAATTGCATTAAAACATAATCAGTTTTCATTCATTTCTTTATTCAAGTACAGTTCTTTAAAAAAATTTCAGTCACAAAAATTACCATTATAACATTACAACAAAAAAGGCCTGATGGCCGAATGGCTAGTGCTATGGTTCTCAGAGCTAAGCCACAGGTTTCGGGTTCGAGTCCCGGCGGTTCCATGGATGTTTGTAGTAGTTAGGAATCCACTTTAAACCGTAGGCCCCGATCTAATATGATCGTAGAGAGTTGCGGAGGGTGGTGTTACGCCGCGTCCTTAGCTTACCTTCACACGTATCCCCTGGGGTACCCAGTTAGTAGTACCAAGTGAGTAATGTCGGTGCAACCCTTGCTTATGGCATAAAAGTTAATTGTCTAAGTATTTGCCATATGCATTAGAAAAAAAAATTACGACAAGACAAGTTATATCATAATTTGTATCAAATTAAATTTTGTTGACAAAATTTTGAAGTTACTAAAAAAATTTATCTTTTGAAAAATAAAAATTAATTTTCAAAGGAAAAGATTTATGGAAAAAAATTGATTACGATTAAATAAATAATTTTTTTTTTCAAATTAAGAAACAATGTGCAAAGCTTAAAAAATTATATACAGGATGTAAATTTATTTCCTCGAAGGATAATGATTTACAATATCTCAAAGAACATACTGTAAATCATTATCTTCTTAAGTGTGCTGTGGGCGTTACACATTATTCATTCTCCTATTATTATTTTTTTTAATTTTATAGAAACACATGAAAAAATAAATAAATAAACCGTCTTGTAATAACTTCGACAACTACAAAGCATATCTTTAATTAAATACATATATCTTTAAAACTACAGGCATATCTTTGAATAGGTAATTTTTTTGTAAGTACTTTTAGTCGAATTTTAAACAGGAGACGAGACCAATTTAATTTAATGTTTCTGAAAAAAGAATCTATAGATAGAATTCATCGAAGTAATGTTGCCAAGGACAACTACAAAAGCAATAAAAAATAAAAAGGGAAAATATAATTTAATGGGTGTTTGCAATTATATTACTGTAGAAGGCTTTTATTCATGGCCGAAAAAAATGTGTACAATGTTACTACTTTTATTTATGTTTAAAAGAAAATTAACTAGTATGTTATGATTTTTATTTATGAAAACAATGTTATGAAATAGAGAATATGTACAATGTTATGATTTTTATTCATGAATGAAAGAGAATATGTACAATGTTATGATTTTTATTCATGAATAAAAGAGAATATGTACAATGTTATGATTTTTATTCATGAGTAAAAGAGAATATGTACAATGTTATGATTTTTATTCATGAGTAAAAGAGAATATGTACAATGTTATGATTTTTATTCATGAGTAAAAGAGAATATGTACAATGTTATGACTTTTATTCATGAGAAAAAGAGAATATGTACAATGTTATGACTTTTATTCATGAGTAAAAGAGAATATGTACAATGTTATGACTTTTATTCATGAGTAAAAGAGAATATGTACAATGTTATGATTTTTATTCATGAGTAAAAGAGAATATGTACAATGTTATGACTTTTATTCATGAGTAAAAGAGAATATGTACAATGTTATGATTTTTTATTCATGAGTAAAGTAGAATACATACAATGATATGATTTTTATTCATGAGTAAAGTAGAATATATACTATGCTATGATTTTTATTCATGAGTAAAAAGTAGAATACATACTATGCTATGATTTTTATTCATGAGTAAAGAGAATACATACTATGCTATGATTTTTATTCATGAGTAAAGTAGAATATATACTATGTTAGTATTACAATATTTAACACATTAAAGACACATAATTATAAATTCGTGGTGGCGCAGGTTGCACGAAATACTCGGGTAAGCGCAGGTTGCACGAAATATACTTCCATGCACTGGGATGCGCTAAATATATTTCCTCTCGGGATGAGAGACTCTAAACTAGTATTTCTAGCGCTGTACTTGTGTTGCATTGTACTTCCTCTCGGGTGAGAGTTTCGAGACCTACTGACCATTTCTCCTAAACCCCACAAGGCGCTCTCTTTTATAGTGGTTAGGAGGAAGCACTGATACAATATGATAAATAAAAAATATCAACAGTGGTTGACGAAAAGAATGTGGACCAATTTCCAAAACAGATATTTTTTCAATAACAATCTGTATCACAAATAGATTTACTATTTATTGTAAGAATTCATACAATGGTAGCACTGTTTATTTTATCGAAGACTGCTTATTTCTGTCTTTCTATTATAGTAAAAAATACCTATTCTATCCGAATGCATTTCTTTGTAATAATTTTTTTGAATTCTAGAAATTTTCTACGACGAATTATTATTATTATTATTATTTTTTTTTTTAATACTTTAAATATAGTTTAAAGGTTGCAGAACTATCGCCACTCATAAATCCCAAGATAGATATTTTCAAACAAAATTATTGAAGCTGAATGAAAGGGGTTTGAACTTTTTGCTCAACTTTTAGCTCACAATTCCATTGAATCAATAGAATGTGAACAAAATTTTAAAAAACAATGAAAACGATCTGTTGCCTCCTTAAAGTATTTTCTAAAGTCAATACGATATTGATAGCTATCCAATATTTTTGATTATTAAACTGAAATGAAAACGCAAGTTTTGATAGATTTATTAGAATAAATACTGGTAGAATTTGTATTTTTTTTTTTTCGTTGTTATTATTTTTGTTATTTTTGTTCTTCTTGTACTTGCCTTGCCATTCAAAAAATAAAAAAACAAAAAAGTAATGGTTTAAATGACAAGTTATAAAAGAAAATACTTTTGATGACCTTTATAAAAATTATTTTATATCTATTGTAGATATATGCGCTTAAATCTAAAAAAATAAAACTAATTAATTTAATTTAATTGTTAATTATTATTTGTTCACAATTCCTTGGATGAATCAATGCAGTGAAATCAAATAAGAAATAAGAAAAACATAATATTTAAAAGTATTTGGTTATCCTCCATCCAAGTAACATCAAAACCAATGCAGGATTGGTAGAGAGTCAATACTTTAAAATATTAAATAAAAAAGCCATGCAAGATCAGACAGCTTTTTATCGTATGAAATAAAAATGTATTCACAGAAAAAGAACTTTTTATGATCGAATAATATTTTGATATTTTATGTTCCCAATTGATGGTAATAGGTATATATTATGGGTAATTATTTATATTATTATGGTAATCGAATCTAATAAGAAATGTATGAAAAGAATTTGTGTTCCTCATTCAAGTAACATTAAAAGCCAATACAGGATTGGTAGAAAGCCAAATATTGAATATAAAATTGAAAAGACCACACACATTTTTCTTATATTTTTAAAATGAAACATAATTTCAATACTATAGTACCCTTATATTTAATGACGGGATTGTTGCAATCTTTTATTAAAAAAGACTCTAATAACTACTTATTTCTCTCTCATTAACATATAATTCTTAATTATTTTATAATTACACTAAATAAAACGTACAGTTGATACAACTTTTGATGTCATGTGATGCTATAGTTTCATTGTTAAGCTATTAAATTATTTAATGAAGATTCTCCAATGTTTCTTGTAAGAACATCACTTGTAATTAGTGTGATATTGAGAAGAAAATTGATAAGTAATTTCTTTGTAAGAAGACTTTCATTTCTTTTGTTTTTTAATTTTTTAATGCAATATTATGGCCATTTATATCAGTAATTGCCATTTTAATGACAATAAGTGGAAGATCATATTAGTTTATATTTTCTATTTGATTACATAAGCTATAATTTTAAAAAAAAAATTTCTGCTATTATTTTTCCAATATAATATTTTACTTTACGATCAAAACGATAGAAAATAAAAATGTGCAAGAGTCGTTTTATTGACCAAAATTCTACTTGTATTATTGTTATTCAAATCTGGTATTCTTTATTACAATGCAGCATTCTTTATAATTTACTAGAGTGCATATTTTTAAATAATATGCTGATACATATTTTCCAAGACGAGGTTTAAATAATATATATTTTTATTCTATTAACATTATATTTTTCATTAATCACTATTTATTTTTGTTTTTTTTTAAATATAGTGGGAAAACAAGAAATATGTAAAAAAAAAAAAAAAAAACCACACATTTCGATTATTTTTCAAGTTTTCTTTCCTAGCAAAATTGCTGTTTTGTTCAAGCAATTTCAATATTTTAAATATTCATCGATATATTTTAAATTCGAGATTTTCTTATCTCTAAAGATTAAATCCATTTGCGTCAGACATGACGTTAAACAACTTTCTTGTTATATTTTAACTGCTGTATTAGTGTTGTGCGTACGGACAACCAGATTAAAACTGGTTGTAGTTGGGTTGAGGCACATTAACTTAAGACACAGAGCTTAACTTACACAACTTTAACAAAAATAACAGCTTTATTTACACAGGCACAAACACCATACACATACAATTAGAGGCATACAATATTTAACACATTCAAAGACAGATCATTATATAGATTCTTGGAAGAACTCCACTTCAAGACAAAAACCCTGTACTCGGCTAGGCGCAGAGTGCACAAAATATACTTCCTCTCATGGTGAGAGTCTGTAGGCCAACTAATGCTCCAGAATACGCTAAATATATTTTTCTATGAGAGTCTGTAAATTAAATATGTTTCAACGGGAGCACTCTTCCTCTCGAATTGAGTACCCAGGACGACTGAACATTTCTTCTGAACGCTACAGGGGGAGCATTATTACAATACTAAATATTCATTGATCTGGATAAATTTTGAAGTACTGATACTCCATTTACAAATAAGGCAATATACTTTTATCCTTAGATCAGCATTTCACAAGATGAAAATATGTCGTGAAGACATGACAAAAAAACATATATGAATTTATTTTTGTCATCAAATGCTCTGAAAGGATATATATTTATCTGGTTTGTTGCTATGCAAAAAAAATGAAATTTAAAGAAAATTTATCTTTAAAGATTATTTTATAATGTAACAAATATGATGCAAGGAATTTTGAATTGTATTTCTTCTAAACATTTTTTGAAAGAATTCAAAAATGTTCTTTTTTTTTCATTGGTTACAATTTGCAATTTAATATTTTCAGTAAGAATTTTTGTTCTTTTATAATTTGTATTTTTTGTTCAAATCCATTTAGGATATTTATTTTTGAATAAAATTGACTAAACCTCTTCTTATGCGATTTTTTTCTTATCTAATTAGAATATTAAATATTTTATTACGCGATTTTATTTCCTAAACCAAAATTTAAGTGAGGAAAACTTTCCAATTCATGGAAATTAGAAGAATTGCATACTCCTTTTCACTTTGAAAAGTCTTAGTCTGATTAAAACCGAAGGCATTTGCATTAAAGTAAAAACTTATGAAGTAAATATTTTTTACTCGTGATTTTTAGTAAGTATCAATAGCGCAAAAAGGAGTTCGAATAATTTTTCGAAAACGCTGTTTCTTAACAAAATATAAATACCATATTGCTGAAAAAAATAAATACTTATTTATCATGAATAACGGGTTATTATCCTGATAAACAAATAATTTTCTCTAAAATTTGAGCAAATTAGAAAGTTTTCACAAGGGGAAAAATGATTTTAAAAAATTTGGTAAAACTTTGAATTGTCCTTTACATAAATATGACTAATAAAGTTCAACATTTTTTTTTTTGCCAATGTGCTATATACGTTCAATGTTTGGTTTTCATGTTGTTGTTGTTTTTATACCACTTGGTCGACAGCAACATTTAAACGAAGTCCAAGATCACGTGTGATCTCATGGAAGGAGGAAAAGGGGGCAGCTTGACTATGTGTCGCTAAAGGAGGAGGGTAATGCCTTCTGGGAGGAGTTTTAGGTGAACTATCACTCATTTGTTTATCGTATGGGAGAAAACCCGGAAAACTCCCACCAGCTAGTCCGACTCACGAGGATAAAATGATGAACGTCATAAACGCCGAGTGGGCTGAATGGGCTGTTTTCGAGTTTAAATTTTCAGTATCTTCAATGTTTATTGATTTTATGAACAATTTGTTTTTACCCATGATCTTTGAAAGGTTAGATAAATTCTAACCTTCTAGAAATAACATTAACATTTTATGCTGTGTTGAAATGCTTCACAGTATTATGTCCAAACCTTTTCGCAACTGAATCTAAAAATACTTCATAATATCAAAACAAATCACCTTTTTAAGTTGAGGTGTTTATTAAAATTTAAAAAAAAAAAAAATGTCTCTGCCAATATAGAGGAAAATTTAAATGCTTAGCTTTGTAAATTGTAAATAGATAAATAATTTTAAAAACATTATAAATCTGAAAGGTTTCAAACGTTTTTATTTTAGTTAATTTTTTTTTGTTAAGAACTGTTACTTGTGATAAAGAAAAAGAGAAAATGCAATGTTAAATATTTCATTAAAATTAAAGAATTTTCGTGGAACCAAAAATAAAAAAAACTGTTTTATCTGAATTTTTAAAACGTATCTCAATGACCATACCATGGAATTGACCTAAATATTTGCTAATAAATATTTCCTTCTAAATATTTGTCACTATTTATTCATGTACATCTTTAATTTCCTGTCCTGTTTTTAACAATTATAACAATTTGGATTCGAACTAAAATTATTATTAAGAGTAAATATAAAAATAATGAATGGAATTCGGTACAATTTTAGTTAAATCAATTTTATTTCTTTAAAAAAAACTGTCATATTTGAAAACCAGTTCTTAATTTTTCTTTATATGACATATTTGTCGTATAGGATATTTTTTTCAAAATAATGTTTTTTAATCCTATATAGAAAACTACCATGTTTAAAAATATCTTTTAAATTTTAAGGGAAACAACTTTAGGTATCATGCATCTGTATTTAACTTTCATATATCTATACATTTATATTTATGTATGTTATCATTTTTAAAGTACTTTTTTTAAAGAAATCTTTTATATTTCTTTTTATAATGTAATGTATTTCTTTAATATGTTAATTATATTCTAATTGTAATGTATCAAAAAACAACTTCAATTAAGCAAATGGATGTAAATTTTCTGTTTAGTTTTAAAGTAACATCTAAGAAATAAAAATAAATATCAATTAATCACTAAAATAAACTATTCAGTTAAAATAAATATATTTATATATAATTTTATATTGCATTATTTAACATTTGTAACTTTCTCTTGAAATAAATATTTATCTTCCTATTAAAACCATTTTGAAGGTATAATTTTGAAAATATTACAGTCAATTTGTACTGGAAGAGGAAATTTATGATTTAAAAATTCAACATTTTATAGTTATGAACTTGTGTAGTCTAAATATTTCCACCTACTGACTCGTATTTTTATATATTCCGACTCCTGATACCACTTTCTGAAAGAATTTGAATATAATAATATTTTGAATATATTTTTATATATATTTTGAATATATTTTTATATATATTTTTTAAATATATTTTTTATATATATTTTAAATATATTTTTATTTATATTTTGAATATATTTTTATATATGTTTTTTATATACATATTTTGAATATATTTTTATATATATTTTGAATATATTTTTATATATATTTTGAATACATTTTTTATATATTTTGAATACATTTTTTTAAGGATGTAGTATTTTGAAAATTTTTATTCTATTTTGAATACATTTTTATTGTATTTTGAATACATTTTTTATATATATTTTGTATATTTTGAATACATTTTTATATATATTTTGCATTTTTATATATATTTTGAAACATTTTTATATATATTTTGAATACAAAAAAAAAAAAAGCTATCCTTGTACTCTACTAAATTTTTTAAATTTACAAAATAAATATATGTCCTTCAAAATATTATTGAATAGTTTTAAGACAAGAAAAAGAAAATTGTACATTTTAAGCACACATTTTTAATAAGTAAGATTCTATATGAAGAGATTCTATATGGTCTTTTTCATCGTTGATAGAATTTCTAGAGTTTTGATAAAAGATGGTTTTTTTTATAAACTTCAATGCTAAGAAAAGTCTTTCAACACTTACTCGGTATGCTCTAAAGCAGTATTTTTTTTATTTTAACATGAATTCCTAGAGTTTTGGATAAAAGAGTCGGAGAGTTTTAATAAAATAGTTGATCGAAGATGGCTTTTTATAAACTTCAATGCTAAGAAAAGTCTTTCAACACTTACTCGGTATGCTCTAAAGCAGTATTTTTTTTATTTTAACAGGAATTCCTAGAGTTTTGGATAAAAGAGTCGGAGAGTTTTAATAAAATAGTTGAGAGTAGGATTTTTAAACCGCATCCTGACTTCAACTTCCGACTCCTTAAAAAATGGTCGACTCCAACTCTCCACCTCTAGTTAAGGTATGAAATTTCTTATTTAAATAATGTCATTTCTAATTATTAATAATTTAATAACTAATATTAAATATGCTATGAATAAATGCTATAAGTATAGCTTCTTTCAATTCATTATTTTTCATGATGTTTATAAGTGCAAGGGTAAATGAAACAAAATGTCAGGGATTATTATTGAAAATTAGTTTCCTTTCTCTTCATTAATTTAGCAGGTATTTAAAACGAATTTGTAATTGATTTTTAAATTATTCGAAATTTAGACTTATATTTATTCGACATTTCTGATTTCTGTAAAAACTTTTATAAATAGAAACAAGTTCTTTGCGATTCATCTTATTACATAATCGTTTCTTTGATTGAAAAAAATAAATGAATTTATTTAAAGCCAATTATTGCATATATATATATATATATATATATCTTTTAATAAATGGTATTAAATTCATTATTCATTATATATTATTTATACATAAAGCATGTGTTAAAACTTATGAATTTAATTTATTCACGGCAGTTCTATCTTTGTTACACACATAGCATAATTTTTTAAGATTATTCCCATCAATATATTTTAATTTTAAACTTCAATAATTTTTATTAAATAAGAAATATTTTTAAAAAATACTTTAGTATGAAGTATCAAGGGAAAACATATTATTTTCATCGTTATTGCTAATTTGTATTAATCTTTGTTATTATTAGACTTGGTGACATATTTTTGCTCACTTAATTTTTCATTTAAGTTAACAATTATTTCAGCTTTAATTGTTGGACAACAAAAATATTTTTGACGTTTGTACGCAAGTATAAAAACTAATTGCATTTTTCATAAATATGCGTTAATCATCGCAGATAATATCAAATGGTGATATTTTCCTGCAATGCAGAAGTGACTGGTCTTTTTTAGATAATAATTTTAATGTTAGTATGCTTTCATTGTCTAGATAAACCAGTTTAATCTAGAGACAGTTTAACCTAAATAATGATAATTATTTTATCATTATTTAGTATAAGTTCCTAGCTGTTAATACGTCATGGGAATAAATGTAAAGAAAGTGAGTTCTATCTCTTACTAAAATTGGGGACAACGCCTTTAATAGCAGATTTTTACTCTGTCAAATAAACCAACTCGAAATGAAACTTATGTGCATCATTTGTTATCAAAATCTTTTTTTCTGTATAAAAACAGATTTTAAACGTCACAGAAAGCAAGGATTTGTTGTTGTTTCAAAAAAAAAAAAAAAAAAATTTAGATCTGGCTTAAAAAAATTTCCTTAATAATTAATGGTAGATTTCGTTCTTTTTTAAACAACCACAGATGCCTCTAAGCCTCCATTGAAGAAATAAAAACATTAAAAAAAAACTTAAAAAACCGCAAAGCAAAGAAGGAAAAGAATATTTTGTTTCCTTTATTCTATTTTTCCTTTGTTTTACTTCCTTTTTTTTCTGCTAATTATGTGAATTTCGTGTAACTTATGCGGATTTTCTGTTCATTGGACAGTGACTTTTTTTCGACTTAAATAACATGTGTTAGGCATACAATGGGAAAAAAGAAACATGTACTTATTTTTTTTTCATGCACGTAAGTACATGAATGAAATCATTTGGAAGAACAGAAGAAAAATAATGCAACGTAAAACTTAATTTGTTGATGTATTTTTAATAATGACATGGTATGACACGACATTTAAAGGAAACGTGAAAATTAAAAATTTAACGACATAAAATATTATCACAAGTTTACTTTAAAAATTAATCTTTTGATAAACATGTAAAATGTTAGAATAATCTTTTTTGACAATTTGGTTTGGCATAAGATATGTTTTTTTCATTGAATGTTTAAAAACATTGAATAATCGATTTATGTTCTTTTAATACTACTCTCAACATTTAAAGTTTTAGAAATATATTGTCTTTTTTTTTTTTTCGTTGAGCTTCAAGGGACAGTTTAAATAAATTTAATTTGGTTCAGCAAAACATAAAATTTCATGTGCAAGTTGTTCATTTTTTATTAAATGTTTAAAAACATTGAATTATCAATTTATGTTTTTTAGTACTACTCTCAATATTTAAAGTTTTACAAATATTTTTTTTTTCGTTGAGCTTCAAGGGACAGTTTAAATAAATTTAATTTGGTTCGGCATAATATAAAAAAATTTCATGGACGAGTTGTTTATTTTTCATTGAATGTTTAAAAACATTGAATAATTGATTAAAATTTTTTTATACTACTCTCAACATTTAGGTTTTAAAAATATTGTTGTTTTTTTTTTCGTTACACTCTTCAAGGGACAGTTTAAACAAATTTAATTTGGTTCGGCATAATATAAACAATTTCATGGACGAGTTTTTGTTTTCATTGAATGTTTAAAAACATTGAATAATCGATTTAAAGGATTTTTTTATGAACCCAACATTTAAGATTTTAAAAATGTTTTTTTTTTTCGTTGAGCTTCAATGAACAATTTAAATGAAATAATTTCCATAAATATTCAACATTATTCATTAAATCATGATTTATTTTTTAGTTATAAGAATATTGGTGGAATTTGATTACAGGGTAATTATTTTTTATTAAATTTTTAATTAAAAAAATTATTTGATATTTGATAGCATCTCAGATTAATAACATCAAAATTAATACAAAACAGCAGGCATTTCACTATTTTTAAATAAGAATAAATTTTATATCATTCTTCCTTTTATAATTTTGATCTGTTTTCAATCCTTTTTTTCTTACTTATTGCAATACTGAATATAGAATTGATTAAAAAGGGCTGAATAAGTCACTTCAAATAACTATATCTATTTGAAGAATATCCCATCTCTTTCTAACTGTTGCCATAAAAACCAACCTCCGTTCAGCTTAAAAATGAACTATTTATGATCACGTAGGCAGAACTTGCACATGTTTGGCCAAAAGCATACTAAAAATAGGTATAGCTCATCTTTATTTGAAATTTTTGATTTTGTTTCTATATGATCACTATTCTTTTTATGTAGTCGCTTATTAAATAGTATACATTTGAATAGTACATATATGACATTTAGGATTAATTTTATCCCAAACTTTAAGCTACACATCTTTCAAAGATTTTCTTGTCTTATTTAACGGTGTTTTAAATTACTGCCACAATATATTTTGAAGTTTATCTAATTTTTCTTTTGAATAATTTAGAAACAAGACAACAATAACAGATCGAATATAATATTTCTGCTCTTTAGCTAACGGTTATGTCCTAATGCTTAAATCTATCGATATTATTTCTTAAATGTAGAAAACATTACATGTAAACTGCATCAATTTAGTGTTAACAACTAGATATATTTAAATATTTCTGCTTTAAAATCATTTTTTAATAAATAATTATATATATATATATATAATATATATATATATATATATATATATATATTATATATATATATATATATATATTATATATTATATTATATATATATATATATATTATTATATATATATATATATATATATATATATATATATATATATATATATAAAGAATGAATTACATCTCAAGCGCAGTACCATTTTTAAATCGGTTTAATTTTTTTTCCCGGACATAGATAGTGAAAAGGGAAAATGAGATGTATGCATAACATGTAGTGTAACTTATTCTATACAATACAAAATAAATAATTAGTTAATACAAAAATATTTTGTAGAACTTAATTGAAACATTAAAAACGCGTTTAAATTGAAGAGGTTACAAAATTATAGTTGAATACATTAAATAACTACAACATACTCTTTCAAAATTATAATAATGAGGTGAATGTTTTTACAACAGTATTTCTCAAACTTGCGTAAAACAAAAAGTGACATTAGTTTTTCTTAGAAAAATTACTTAAAATTATTAGAGTAGATGTATGTTATGACAAAATATTTCGCAGACCAAACTTCTAGTACACAATGCAATGTCTGGAAAATTATCACATTTCAAAACCATTTATAATTTAAAAGATCCAGATACATTGATGTCATTCAAAACGTGAATTTGCAATATCATTTGCTTTACTCTTTTACGTGTGTTTATTTATTACAGCATTTATTGCTACTTAAATAAATTCAGCAATTCTGTAACAAATGCTCATAATTTCCATGTCGTTTATATTTATTTTCTTAGATATAAATAATAGAAAAGTAATATATATATAATTGATTACCATTATTTAACAAAAATAAATACTTTCCATTGAATTAGGGAGGTGTTCATGTACAAAGCGTGAATATTAATATTCCGATGATTATCGTACAATTTTTTTAAGCAAGATCCAGAATAGCAGCAGAAAATAATGAATGTTCATTTTAAGAGATATAATTGTATTAAAATATTGAGCTGTACCAAATGAACAAAAAAAAAATTAATTCGTTTATTTTGAACTAATTTAAATAAAGGATAATCTATTATCAAAATCTATTTTCTAGCGTATTTATTAACAGAGGTAGCATTATAGCTTGACAATAATATAGTATATTCGTGGTATTGTTAAATACTGCTCCTAATATCTGCATGTACACGGACATTTGAATTTGTCAATTTTTTATAATTTAAAAGCAAGAAAAACCTAAATCTGATAAAAAAAAAAAAAAAAAAAAAAAACCAGGACATTTGATTCAAAATTGCTATTGTCTCTAAAAAGAAACGAATAGGTAAATTTTAATTTTTATGGTAAATCTTGAACTTTTTAGTTGAAATCTTCTATTTTTACAATGTAAGCAAAGTTCACAATTTATTTAGAAGGGGAACTCAATATCGTATATATACAAGGAATGTATTTTATAGGTAATTCAATATAACTGTATATATACAAGGAATATATTTTATAGGAAACTCAGTATAACTGTATATATACAAGGAATATATTTTATAGGAAACTCAATATAACTGTATATATACAAGGAATATATTTTATAGGAAACTCAATATAACTGTATATATACAAGGAATATATTTTATAGGAAACTCAATATAACTGTATATATACAAGGAATATATTTATAGGAAACTCAATATAACTGTATATATACAAGGAATATATTTTATAGGA
The DNA here is from genome assembly GCA_021605095.1 of Caerostris extrusa. NCBI lineage: Eukaryota > Metazoa > Arthropoda > Arachnida > Araneae > Araneidae > Caerostris > Caerostris extrusa. The sequence continues at coordinate 38,659 of BPLR01019946.1, forward strand.
AACTCAATATAACTGTATATATACAAGGAATATATTTTATAGGGAACTCAGTATAACTGTATACATATAAGGAATATAGTAGCACATCAGATTTCAATATTTAAAATGGAAAGCAGAAATCAAAATGAGCTCTAGAAATGTCACAAATTAATGACACAATATCTGCCACTAAATATGATTAAAATTCAGAAGATTTTTTTAAAATATTCAGCATATAGTGAATTTTATTTAATATATTTAATGAATTGTTTCATTTTCGCCTAACATTTAAGACAACACGAATTAATTTTGCAATTTAACGATTATTCACTTTTTTCGTTTTTTTTTTTTTTTTTTTTTAGCTTTTTGCTTCTTTCAAATACATAAATATAATAATGATTTTTAAAATTTCAAAATTCATTATGGTATACATATAAGTATAATTTTATACGGACGGAAACATAAAACGGATGCATTTGTAAAAACTAATAAATATTCTGCATAAGTTATCGAGAATGCAATGAAATGAAATAATTCGGTTATACCCTCATCAACCATGATCCATTTCGTTTTTTGTAGTCGATGATAAAAAAAAAAATCATGACGAAACAATTTTAGTTTACTGTCAAATTCCGTTTTTTTTTTTTATATGTACCATCCTGTTTCTGTTCCACTCCAACGATTTTTGCGTCTGCGTGTTGCCTTTTCTTCGCAACATGGGGCTGAGATGACAATGATGACGCATCTTTCCAATAATATCGAGAAAGAAGGGAAAAAAAAGCAAGCAAAAATCGATGGTGGGGGATAAGGGTGATTACTTTCTAACTACTCTCGTAATTTTGAAGGAAGATAAAGATAATTAGTGCCCTTTTATGCGGGTGAAGAATCAAAGATTGAAGTAAGAGATATCTCCGCACGAGGTTGGTGGAAAACAAAAACCGCAGCTGCTTGATATGGGTGAAAAATGACTCCATTTTCTCTAGTGGTGAAATCGTAATTCAGTGGAAAAAGCGTGGTGTAGATGGGCCAGCATCACACGCATTCTGTTACAATTATATTTTTCATTAAATTAATTGTAGGACAAGTCAATATCGGCAGTAATAGTAAATTTTTGTCTTAATAAAATATGATTTTAAGTACATTGGATAAAAATGAATCGTTTAGGCATAAGTAAAGTACCGATATGGGGACACTAAATGAATACTTATGCTTCACTCCTAATTCATTAACTCGCTAAGCTAGTCGACTATTTTTCATAATTAATCATTTCAAATATTAGGCTTTATTTCCTGGTGCCATCTCAAATCGAAAAGCGTGATGTAGAGGGGACAGTTTCACACGCATTCTGTTAAAAATCTATTTTTTTATTAAATTAATTATAGAAAAAGCCCATGTCGGTAATAATAGTAATTTTTGTCTTAATAAAATATGATTTTAAGAACATTGAATAATAATTAGTTTAAGCGCAAGTAAAGTACCTATGTGGGGACACTAAATGAATGCTTACACTTTACTCCTAATGCATTAATAAACTCTAAGTCCCCGTTTAATTAGCTTAGATTGTGGAAAACATGACTGTAGGACGACAAACCAACCCTAATTCATTAACTCGCTAAGCCAGTCGACCAATTACCAATAAAAACGTCCTTTCAAATATTAGGCTTTGTTTCCTGGTGCCATCTGAAGTCGGATAATAAACCTCTAAGGGTCCAGCCTAACTATTAATCCATCCATTTGAAACTAATTGAAAGACCTTTCGGTCTGCCAATTGCACATGCTCATGTTATCCATAGACACAGGAGTTTTCAATGGCGTTTGTTATGTCTTGAATTACTTCAGCGGTCAATTTCTGCATACAATGGCTAATTAGATTGGGACCCACAATTTAAAAGTGGATTCAGAACCACTAACAAACATCCATGCCACTCCTCAGAGGAGACCACACAAATAGCTTTTGTGGTGTTTGAAATGAGGTGGGAACGGTTTTTAATTCGAAAATGATTTTTTTTTTCAATACACTGCGAGAGATACATAACGCTTTTCCCCATTTTGTTTTAAAATTATTTAAAAACTTCTGGGATAAAATAATTCTCACTCTTATTTTACTTTTTATCTTACTTTACTCTTATTATCCTTCAACTATTATCTTTTACTCATATTATCATGCTAACACATCTTAGATGGGATAAGCTGTATCAAAAATTACAATTCATAAAGATTTTATATGAACTTTCTTGTTTCATTATTCGCTATCTTAATGCATTTTTACCGATAAATTAATTTTTTTACAATACGTGAATTACGTAGGACTTGCATAGTTATGTGAATTTATGAACATTATCATTTAATCATATATCTGACAGAATTATGACGAATATTAAAATCCTTGAAATAAGCTCTTATTTAGGCAAAACTTCATTTAGGTAGTCACGTTTTTAAAAAAGTAAGTAAAAACATATCCTACACCTGATATCTACCTATACAGCTCACTAACAGTAACTACGTAGTAACTAATCTATAGATAGTGTATAATTATAGTATACGTAGTATCTTATCTATAGAACTACGTAGTATACTAAAGGTTGATTTAATTTAAAATAATGAAAAAAAAATTGTTTATTACCTTACAGCAAAAAGTAATTAGATTATAACCTTTAGATCGAGAGGCCAAACCAATAATATGACATACTTTGATTAAATTTAAGCCAACATTGAACAGAATTTTAAGAAATTTCATAAAAAAAAAAAAAGTATAGATTTTTCTATCAACCATTTGCGTCAACAATAATAGGTGAAAAGCATTATATCACCTTTCTTCTGTAAAATGTTACATTAAATCAAATCCTAGATAGCTAAATTATTTTTTTTTTTTTCTGACATCAGTTACTGAAATTATTGTATAAGTCCATGTAAAAATGCATTTTACAATATTAAATAATATTTTACACAGATTTTCATAAATAAAGAGAAAAATTACAACTATAAGTGTTCGATAGCTCGTTCACAAAAAATAAACTCAAGTAAAAAACGTGTACTGTATTAATTAATCTCCTTTATTTAGGCAGCCATCAAGCTCGAAGATGGACTGCCACACGCAACCTTTCTCGTTGGTTACACTTATTGAACTCATTTACTTATGCAGCCATCAAGCTCGAAGATGGACTGCCACACGACCGTTCTCTTTGGTCGTAGTTGTTCAACTCATTTAGTTTATGCAGCCATCAAGCTCGAAGATGCACTGCCACACAATCTTTCTCTTTGGTCGCTGAGTTTGAACTCATTTAGTTTATGCAGCCATCAAGCTCGAAGGTGCACTGCCACACAACCTTTCACTTTGGTCGCTGAGTTTCAACTCCTTCTTACACTCTTTCTCCCGTCACATCACCCCCTGCCAGACACCCCCACAGACAGGATGTTTTTCTGGACATAGGGCGTTGACCTCCCATGCAGGGGAACCTGGGTTTCGACGTAACAATAAGTAAGGAATCACTATTACAAACTTAATAAAACAAAGAAATATTTTTTAATTTTTAAAAATCAGACATGGCAGAGAATTTTCGCTATTCCTTTTGAAAATATATTAGTTATTTATTTAAAAAAAAAAATAAAAAAACTTTTAGATAATATTGTTTATAACATTGATTAATGAAATGTTTTAAGTTTAATAATGTTATTTAATTTAGAAATCCATATCTAGAGAAGAAAATAATTTATTACAGAATATTCCAAACGTGGAAAATCAACTTAAAACTTTTTACAATATTTTAATTATACATTATCATGAAAGAAAAATAAATTTATAAATGCCAAACCTTTATTATAAAAAACTAAACTGTTTAACCTTGAATGTAATCTATTTTTACACGTGAGAGGAAAGTTTTCATAAGAAAAACAATTTTGAAATTAAAAATAACTTGCATAGATAACAAAATAAAAATACATGATACTTATTCGATATTAAAATCTAAAAACGAAATAAAAAATTTAAATCCGTCTTGTTTGCAAAAATTTTTGAGAATTTAGATAAAAACAGGTTTTTTTTTTTTTTCAGTTTTAAAACTTACTTGAATTATAAGAAAATGAATATTCTGACGGATTGCTTTTATGGTTGAGTTAAAGATTGAAATAAGTTGGACAATAATCAAAATCTAAATTATCAAACTAATTGTGACTTCTTTAGTGAAAGAAAGTGCGACTTCGTATTCGATTAAATTAAACTTAATAATTGACTCTTATATGCATTTTTTGTAATAGGAAACTGGATGTTTTCTTGATTTTTCCATCACACCTAACACGGACTACTTTCTCTTGAAAATTTTATTTTCATTCAAAATATTATTATAGCATATTAGTAAAATTCAAAAATTAGTATGCTTTTTCAATTTACGAACTATAGTAACAGTTTTACAAAACTGCTATGGTACTAAATACTTGTTATTTTTATATTTCTCTGCACAATGAAAGAAAATATAGTTGTACAGATTACAAATTTTCACTATATCATTACTTCTTCATTAGCGCAACATCTCCATGGTGGGTCAAGGCGTCTGCCTACTGGCAGATTTTGAGACAAGAGATGTTTTCTTTTTACGGGGTAGGGGTGTCAGCCCCTACGTCCTAAAGTCATTAAACCGTGACCTACGGTTTAAAGTGTATTTCTACCCGCTACAGACATCCATGGCATCATGGGACTCGAACCCGAAACATGTGGCACAGAGAGCTATTCAGTCGGTCATCAGGCCCCTATATTATTACTAAGGTTGTAATAATTCCGTTGTTTTCTTGCGCCAATACAAAAAAAAAATCTTATTTGTATTTAATTATATTGTGCTATCATAATTTACAAAATTAATTGCATTGATAACAATTTAAATTGTAAATATTAAATCGGAAAAAATTCGGTATTAGATATTGCTTCCCATCATCACAGTAATCACACATCATCACATTTCTTCTTCTTATTATTATTTTCCTTATTATTTTTGTGGAATCTCATTAAAATCTACTTTATAAAATATTTTTCTTATAAAATTTATATCATTAACCAAGTTAAATATGCAAATAATTGTTTAAACATTATAACATTAAACATTACTATAATTGTTTTAATAGTTTCCGAATCATACTTAATTAATTGAATTTAATGTTATTTAGTTTTCAAATAATTCCTTTTTAACGAGGAATATATTTTATTAAACGAGTTAACGGTTGAAAGCGTAACATAATTCTTTCACGTGATTGTTTTTAATGACGTTCAAAGTTAAATCTTGGAAATTTGTTTTTTACTAATTTTGCTTATAATTATTCTTAGTTAATAAATTTTTTTCTTTCAAACACTTAGCAAACACAACTTGGTCTTGGATGCTTTAAGGCAAGCGCTGCACAGGTGTTACTTACTTTGCAACTTACTTTCGCGTGTAACTTGAAGATAAGCCACGGACGGAGTAACAATGCCCCCGCAATGCTCTACGATCCTATTAGACCGGGACCTACGGTTTAAAGTGGATTTCGAACCACTACAAACATCCATGGCACCGCCGGGACTCGAACCCGAAACCTGTGGTACCGAGCGCCAGAGCGCTAGCCACTCGACCATTCAGGCTCCTTCTTAGTTAATATTGTATGTAAAAATTACACGAAATTAAAAATAAAATTATGAACTGGAGAAAATTTACAAATAAAAATAAAAAGTTTTTCTTTGGCATGTGTTTTTAAAAATTTATATGAGTTATGTTTCTATGAATTTATTTAAATATATTCCTTGTAAGACTCACGAAAGAAGATGCGCTGATTCTCACAATAATGCGAGGAAGGATACATTAATTGTAATTAAATTTTGTTGTATTGTTCCTAATATAATGCTTTATTGTCCCATTTAAAAATACAAAACGTATTTTTCTTTCATGCATCAAATGCATTTTTTCTCTTATTTTTAATGCTTTTTTCTTTGTTGTTGTTGTTATTGTTGTTTTTAATCCGTACGAATTTGGGACATGATGACCGAGTGACTAGCGTTGTGGCGCTTGTGCCACAGGTTTCGGCTCCGAGTCCCGGAGGTGCTATGGATGTTTGTAGTGGTTTTTTGTAATTCACTAAACCGTAGAAATTCACTTTGAACCATCTAATATGAATGTTGGACGTAGGGTTGACAACTCTAATCTGTAAAAAGAAAACATCTCTTGTCTCGAAATCTCTCAGTGAGCAGACGGCCTTGACACATCACGGGGCAGTTGCGCCAATGAATAAGAAGTTAATACGAATTTGCAAATCGGTTCTAACAAAGATTTTGGACCATGTTTGCTGTTAAAAAAAGTAGTTATATACGGAAAAAAAAGATAATTATTTGATATAAAACAGTTCGTTATTCTTTCGGGCAAAGCAAAATGATTTTAATGTAAATAAGTTTCGAGTTTTATTTCTAAATTTTGACAAACAATAACCTCTAATTAAGTTTTATAACTTTTTGATCCATCATTTTCACTGACATTTATTTGTTACTTCTGATACTTTATCAAGAATCTCCAATATGTGCGTGTTAAGAAATAAGGTGTTTTATTTTTCAATGTAGTTTAATTATTATCACTAACGCTATTTTTATGACGCATTATTTTATCCATCTGCTAAAGGTATATTATCGTATTTTTTTTTAATCAATATTCGATATAAAACTGAAAGCGGAAAGAAATATTTGAATAATTTTAACTAATACATCGTAATATTATAGTACAAACTTTTATTTTTTCCCTAAGAAAGAAATGGAATTTTATACCACAAAAAAAAATCTATAACCACTCTAATTCATCAAATCGTATGACGGCCAATAAACTGATTTCTAAAACATCCAACTAACAAATACACGGAGACGAAACATTTTATTTTATTCAAATATTAGAAAAAAATTATCTGAGGTGTTTGAAAGAGTTATGAAATTAGTTTTTCCAATTTTCCTCCAAAAATTTTATTTAATACGAACTGAAATCTATGAGAAATACACATGTGACGAAATGCCATTTATATAATACGTTCCTTAGAATTTGGAGCTAAACAAACAGCTTTTTAAAAATACATTGTAGGGTGGAAATTCTTCAGCTGTGTGAACTCAGCAGCAGATGATTCAACAGAACGTTTACTACAAAAATGGCATGATTGAGAAAATTCCTTTTGCGTTACATTCACAAGGAAGGTGGTATATGTTACGAAATAAGTTTATGTAATACATTTAAAAGTTTCCCCTGTTTTAAAATAAGTCATTGTGTAGAATAAGCAGTTAGTTATTTTCAGATGTTATTGGTATTAATGAGATTTTAAATTATCATAATTATAAAAACATTTTTGTCAATACATTATAATGGTTTCATGTGATTATTTGTTTTTATAATGTGGCCGTAGAGGTTTGGTGATAAGCGCATTAGTCTTCTAAACCAAAGATTTGTTAATTTAATTTGATTTGTCGCTCTACGGTCGTTTTCTGCAGACTTTGGGTTAATCAGACAGGGACTTACAGTTTAACGTGAATTCTGAACCACTAACAAATATCCATGCTAACACCAGGATTCGAACCTGAATAGAACCAGGATTTTAACTTGTGGTACCAATGGCCAGAGCGCGAGTCAATTGGCCATCTGGTCGCTCTTAACTACAAGAGTTTGACTAGAATGATCTGAAAAATGATGCATACTAAAAGTTTTTGTCTTTTCCGAGAGCTGTGGAGCTCTTTGGTTAAGATAAATCCATAAGCAGGAAAATTCTTCTTTTGCGCTAAAGTGGGGAACAAGAAATCCTTTATTTTATTTTTAATATTTTTTGCGAAATTAAAACTCTGAAATAATTCTAAAAAATGAAGACATGAATCTCTAAGGCGAAGTTATTTTCATCTTATTCTTGAGATGCGAAAAGAAAAATTATGGTACATTTACTATTTAGAAGTATCTATCTATTCTAATCAGTTATTCGAACAAAATGCTACAATGTTTTATGTACTTCATATATAGTTCATTTACTGAAAATAATTTATATCTATAACATGCTTCCTTCTACGCAATGGCAGGCGGTTTGATGACCAATTGGCTAGCGTTCTGGTCTTTGGTACCACAGGCTTCAAGTTCGTAACCTGGCGGTGGATGGATGCTTATTAGTGGTTCGGAATCCACGTTAAACTGTAGGTCCCGGTCTAATTAGCCAAAAGTGTGCACAAAATTAACGTAGAGTGACAAACCAAAAACCAAATCTACGCCTTGACAGGAGTGCCCCTCTGTGATGTTCAGGAAGAAATGGTCAGATGGCTGACAGACTCTCAACCGGAGAGGAAGTGTATTTAAGAAGTAGCTGAATATCGAGTATTCGGATCTGAAGTGTAATCTTTCCATGAATCTATAATTATCTGTCTTTAAATGTACTAAATATTTTTATGTCTCTGATTGTATGTGTGTGTCAATTCTCCAACCTGTTTCTCAAGTATCTCAACTCAACTACACACAGATATAATCTGATTGTCCAACATGCACACTTTATATCTAGATATTTACAATAAATATGTAACTGAACAGTGTACTTTTCTGTAGAATTATTTCTTTATGCTATAAGACTGAACAACTTTTGATAAAAAAATTAGAAAGTGAATTAAATAATACAATGAGAATGGAATTTGTATTGTGTACAAATCTAGTTATTTTTCCAATCTATGAATCATTTTAAAATATAAGATATTTCAATACAGTTCAACTTGACATGCTCTAATATTTATCAGTATAAAAAAAAGTTCGTTATTTAATTCTTTAAGAAAATTTACCGTAAAATATTTATTTCAGGATCACTTAAAAACTGATGATAGTAATCTCTGAAATAAAATTACTTTTATCTGGGTTTTTTTTTAAGAAATAATTTATTACTTTTGCTTACAATAAATTTTTTTATCTTAAGTCCTCCTAAAATAATTACGACTCAGATAAAATACATTTTTTTATGAACACCCTATAAATTATTTTCATTAAAAATAATAAGTATCTATATAGTATAAGATACGACTGAATACTGTCTTTCTCATAACATATTTTTCTTTGTGTTATATGATTAAATAACTTTGTGGATATAAAAATCTCAACTCATTATTCTATCTCCTGATCCACATCATATCATTACAAAATGGCGGACAACATAAAAAAATAAAAAATTTTTCTGTCCCCCTTATAAACACTAATGATGCTTTTTTTATGTTCAAGACACAGAAGAAATTAGGGTTAGTTTTCTACTTTGAATGGTTACGAGATGACGTGTTTTCTTTCTGTAGCAGTCATTAGGAGACAATAGAGCATTCGATTCTACTTTTTTTTTTTGTTGCTCCTGGCGCTGGTAATGTGATTCTTTTAACTACTTATTTTCTCTAAAGTGATTTCTTTTTCTTTTTGCAGGTGCTCGTGCAATTTTTTTTTTTTTTTTTTTTCCTCTTCTTATTTTACGACAATATCATTGACAATGGATATTTTGTAGCAACATTAAAATGTATGCTATAAGTACTTCTTGCTTATTGTTTTATTGTTGTGTTGTTGCTATGATGTTCTATAATGACCATGCTTCCAAATGTAGTATTTTAATAGTTCATTCAGATGGGTTGTTTTTTTACATTCCGAATTTTAACTTTTATATTTTTTTTAGTGTGGCATTTTTAATTTTAATTAAATTGCTTAGTTTTTAATGTGGGATCTGATGGGCGAGTGACTAGTGCTCTGCAACTCGGTGACACAGGTTTCGGATTCGAGTCCCGGCCATGTTTCGGGTCCATGGATGTTTGGAATGGTTTGGAATCTACTTTAAACCGTAGGATATTTTGTAGCAACATTAAATGCCTATTGTTCTTGCTTATTGTTTTTTGTTTTATTGTTGCGTTATTCGTCGTGTACCATGCTACCAAATTTATATTTTAATAATTTTTTTTTTTTCATTCAAAGATTATAAGCATTCAAATACATATATTTTTTTTTTACATTCCAAATTTTTACTCATTTTTTTTTTTAGTGAGCAATTTTTAATTTTAATTAAATTGCTGCCAACTTAAGAGAAGTCTTAGCGGCGCCATTGCTAGCGGCCGCTATCGTGAAGACTTTTGATTGGATCTAAATTTGGTTATTATATTTTAAATCCATGGACACGATAACAAAAATTAAATTGCTTGGTTTTTAAAGTGGGGCCTGAGGGCTGAATGAATAGCGATCGGCGCCACAAACATCAGGTTTGAGTACCGGCTGTGCCATGGATGTTTGTAATGGTTCGGAATCCCCTTTTAAACCGTAGGTCCTATCTAATATTACTGTAGGGCTGACAACCTTACGCCGTATATAGAAAAAACTTCAAACTTAGTTACATTTTTAATTTTTTTTGAGTTAAATTAAATTTTTAATTCGTTTAATTTTTTAAGTTTTTAAACTTGTCTAGAAATCTACCAGTGGGTAGGCGGCCTTGATCTAACATGGGGCTGTCGCGTCAAAAAAAAAAAGGAACATTTATTGCTATGCTATAACTTTTTGTTTATTATTGTTAATAACATTGTTGTTATTAATTTATTAAATAATATCGTTTTCAATTATTTAAGTAAATGAGTTGTGAAAACTATAAGCAATCATGTATATTTGATATTTTAATGTTTTTAACATGTTAATTTTTAATTTTGTAATTTTCTGAGTAGTGGAATGATGGCTGGGTGACTGGTGTTCGGAATCGCAGGTTTCTGATTCGAATGCGGTTGGTGCCATGGATGTTTGTAGTGGTTCTGAACAGTAGGTTCTAGTTTTCTACTTTGAATGGTTACGAGATGACGTGTTTTCTTTCTGTTGCTGTCATTAGGATACAATAGAGCATTCGATTCTGTTTGTTTGTTTTTGTTGCTCTTGGCACTGGCAATGTGATTCTTTTTAACTACTTATTTTCTCTAAAGTGATTTCTTTTTCTCTTTGCAGGTGCTCGTGCAATCGGGTCTCTTCAATTTTTTTTTTTCTCTCTCTCTTCTTATTTTACATCAGTATCATTGACAATGGATATTTTGTAGCAACATTAAAATGTATGCCATAAGTACTTCTTTCTTATTGTTTTTTGTTTTATGTTTTGTTGTTGCTATAATGCTCTATAATGACCATGTTACCAAATGTAGTATTTTAATAGGGCTTTTTTTTTTCAATCAAAGATTATAAGCATTCAAACGGTTTTTTTTTCATTCCAAATTATTAATTTTATAATTTTTTTTAGTGTGACATTTTTTAATTTTATTTAAATTGTAGTTTTTAAAGTGGGGCCTGATGGCCGAGTGACTAGCGCTCGGTGCTACGTGTTTCGGGTTCGAGTTTCGGTGGTGCCATGGATATTTGTAGTGGTTCGTAATTCACTTTAAACCGTTAGTCTTGGTGTAATATGACTGTAGGGTGTAGGGTTGGCAATCTTACCTCATAAAAGAAAACATCTCCTGCCTCGACATCTGACAGTTGACATACCACGGGGCCGTTGCGTCAATGAAGAAGAGGTTTTTAAAGTTATATCTGTTTTTGTGCTATAACTTCTCGCTTATCATTGTTAACAACATTGTTGTTACCAATTTATTAAGTTTAGTTACTAATTTATGACGGCAAAATGATATTAATTATTTTCATTTATTTAAGTAATGAAGTTTTGAAAACAATGAGCAGTCATGTACATTTGATACTATAATGCTGTTCTTTAATGTGCTAAAATTTTTACTTTTATAATTTTCTTAGTATGAACATTACTATATATTAGACCTGATGGCAATTGTGAAAATATTTGTAAAATATAGATAGTCAATATGTTTGGCGGATGTTTTCCTGATTTCCTCTCATATAACAATTAAATTCGGTTCAGTGGCACCTGGAAGTCGTAATGAAAGGCAATATTCTCCCTTCATCCCTTTGAAATAATAATCAATAAGGTTTATCCTGTATTATTTTTTCTCTATTACAATTGTTTACAGTTACACATAATTTTTTTAATGATTTTTATTAAAAAAAAAAATTAAATTAAGCAATAAATAAAAATTATAGTAATAAAATTTGAAATTGTAATATAAAGATCCTTTTGAATAGAAAATTTTTTGATTTTTATTTAAATTATATTTACCTTTTTGTATCGTAGTTGTAGGAAAATATTTGCAAATTTTTAAACAAAACATGAGATTTTAAATAAACAGTAATATTTTTTGACACAAAAATTAACAAAAAATATGACCATAATATTTACTATAAATATAATATAATTTAAAATATAATTTTTTATTTTAATTTTACTATGAGTGAAAATTTTGTTTTCGAAGAGTTACAGTATGTTTTTAAGGCATGCTGTGCCTTAACTCACTAAATTTTCAAAATCAAGTTCATATTTTAATAAAAAAAAAAGCTATTAAATAATTTATTTCATTATTTAATTTTATTTTAACTACTTCAAAATTACCATGAATTGCATTCATTTTAGGCGAGATATTACCTAAATAGAATCTTATTTAAAAAATTTTTATTTTAAAAAAATGCATATTTTACATATAAACTGACTAACAAATAAGAAAACAATTAAGAGAACTAACAAATACAACAACTAAGTTTAAAATAGGTTTTTAAAACCAAAATTTTACATCGTTTAAACAAAATTTCTTATGAAATAAATTCCTTTATAAAAAATAATATAATTTCATTTTTCTTTTAAATAATCATTACGGTTTCCAGACGTTCAACAATCACAATTGTATATCATATTCAATAGTTTTATGGCATCGAAAACTGGTCAATGATTGTACCGAATTTTAACTTAAATTCTTTTAAATTTAATTTTAACTTTTATTTATCTTACTATTATTTATTTTAATATTTTTAAAATTTTTTACAGTACCATTTTTAATTTTTAAAAATCTTTATTTTTTATCACCATTACTAACCAAAAGCAGCCAATTTAAATTGTAAATATATCTATGAATTAAGATGAGGAGATTAAGGAGTCTATCCCCATTAGTACTCCGTACTCGGTACGACAGTTGCCTTTATTATTGATGAGTTTCCAATTCTGTAGGATTAATATAAGTGTTTAAAAGTTGAAATTCTTTAAACTTTTTTTATACGAGAATACTTTTACTTTATAAGTAAGTTATTTATATTATGAGATATGGCTTACATGCTCTTTGGAAATCATTCAAAAATAAGCAAATAAAATGTTACCGTGGTCATAATATTTACTGGAACAATCTTTATTGGATTCTGGGAAGTTTCTGTCACAACTCTGATAAGAGAGAAATTGTCTAAATGTTTACGATATTGTTTATGAAATGTTTATTTGGATTTCTCGTTTTTTATCACGAAAACATTATTGGTAGAATTAATTCCCACATGTTTCTAATTTTCGAAAATTAACAAAATAATAAAGCTTGTTAAAGAAGAAATTTAGCAAAGATAACTTCAAAGCAGTTAGCAAATATGTTAATGCATTTTCAACTTTTAATTTTTAAATTATTTAACAAACTTTGTTTATGAAATAGAAAATTTTTTGAAACTAATTCAAAAGTTAGATAAATAATAAATGAATTTTTTCTCATATAAGTCATATTTAAATGATAATAATATTATTAATAAATTTAAACCAATTTCTTTCATATTTGCATTTCATACATTCAATAAACAGAAACGAACAACTGAGAAATTTCAATGTTTAGTTTTAATTGAGTCCTAAAAATTCTAAAAGCGGAATTGTCATATTTCAACAACAAATTAAATTGAAAACAAACACCTAGTTGCCCAAAAGTTTCTATAAATTTCACAGTGAAGAACTTATTTGACTGCGGTTTAAATTTACCTAAGCCATCCTTTCCAGAGATGCACCTAAAACTGTACTATGTATACTTTTAATTTTCAATCCTCAAAGTATTACAATCTCTTTTAAACAAAATCCTTCCATGTCCTTCCATAGGGACACATTTTTCATCTCTAGTGTATCCCTTGCCAAAGTACTAGGAAGCCTGTACCTCCTACTAATTCCACCAGGACAAATCGCATTACAGCAAAGCCCCCAGCAAAATGAATGATCGAACGCTACGAGGTGCATTAGAGGCAGAATAGAGGTGCTCTGGTTTCACGGGGGAACATTGGAGTGGTGTGCACCTCCCCGTAAAAGTCCTCCACCCCATTCTTGATTAGTGTCATTACTACATCCACACTCTGTTTCGGGTCTGTAGAAGTACAGCGGTAATTATTGGATTGTAGTAACTAGGGAGGGTTGGAATGGATGGATGGATGGACGGTTGGATGAAGGCTTGGTTCGAAATCAGAGAAGTTCCGGAGTTGGTATGAGTATACTGCTTTTGTAATATAAGGGGAATTTTCAGGGTTGGTCCCTCATTTAGATGTATTATGTTGAAAGGAAGGCTTTACAAAGCGTTTTTAACTTTCGAAAGTTTTTTTTCATAGGTACAAACTTCAGATTGTGGCTTGTTTATAATTTAGATTTAAATAGGAAATCATTTACTAAAATACTAATTAAAAATTGTGTATCCAACTCAGTTGTTAAAAATACATACCATTTGCAATTTTTGAATTGTATCAACAATTTATCTTATTTTTGGGTATTAGTACAATTTTTAAATATTTTGGTCCTCATTTAGATGTATTATATTTGAAAGCAAGTGTTTTCATTGATTTGTAACTAACTTTCTGAAATTATTTATCCTTTTCTGAATAGCTACAAACTTCCTATTGTGGCTTGTTTATAATTTAGATGGCGTCATCGTAAATAGTTGCAAGGAAATAATTTCAATTCTAGTTTTTACTAATTAAAGAACTTTGAGATCATCAATCTGTTGTTAAAAATACTTGCATTTGCAATTATTGGATTGTAAAACAGTCCATGTGCTGCTTTTGTAATGCTTAACAGGGGAATTTTTAGTGATTATTCCTTTTCATTCAATGTATTATGTTGAAAGGATATATATATAATCTTGTTCAAATTTTCAATCGTTAATAAAATACATTTTATTCATCCACTCAAGTTCAAATACATTTTTTTTTTTAAACTTGTAGTGAATGACACTGGATATTGATACAGTTTTTCAAATATTAATTCATTTAATTAAATTTAGTTAATTAATTTTAGTTTTTTTTAGATTTAAGTTTTTGCACTTAATCCCTCTATCAATAGATGGCGCCAGATAAACTTAAAAAATGAATGAAAATTGCATTTATAAAGGACTTTCTGCAATAGAGTGAAAAAAAGTAGGAATTGACTTAAAAAATTTTGTTTATATTACTTGTTTTCTATAGGTACGAACTTCAGATTGTGGCTTGTTTATAATTTAGATGACGTTATGTTAGATTTGGCTAGAAAATGATTTACTCTGCTACCAATTAAAAACACCTTGAGTAAATCTTTTTTGTTAAAACTTTCATTTGCAATTATTGGATTGTAGCAACAATCCAAGTGTTTCTTTTGTAATATCAGAGGAATTTTTTAGTGTTATTTCGTATTCAAATGTATTATATTGAAAGGTAGGCTTTACAAAGCGTTTTAACTAACTTTCTGAAAGTTTCTTTTTCTATAGGTACAAACTTCAGATTACGGCTTGTTTATAATTTAGACGGCGACGTGCTAAATAGTTTCTTACATTATTTACTCTGCTACTAATTTAAAAAAACTTTGAGTTAATCGGTTGTTAAAAATACTTGCATTTGCAGTTATTGGATTGTAGCAACAATGCATGTGCTGTAATAAATTTTAGTGTTGTTCCTCATTTAGATGTATTATATTGAAAGGGAGGCTTTACAAAGTGTTTTAACTAAATATCTGAAAGTTTCTCTTTTACTTTTACTTTAATCTTACTTTTATAAAAAACTTTGAGTTTATACCTACAGATTGCGGCGGTAGATGGCGGCATACTAAATTTTGCTAGAAAGGATCTAGACCGCTATTAATTAAAAAAATCTTAAATAAATCGGTGTTAAAAATACTTGCATTTTGCAATTATTGGATTGTAGCAACAATTGAGCAAAGTAGGTTGAATAACAACTATAACAATTGAATTACAACAAAAAATGTTGCGTAGGTTGAAAAGCAGAAATATTCTGGTATGGGCATGAATGATTTTATATAAGACTTAGGATTGCGATGATTATTGTTATTTCTCAATACGAAACATTATATTGAAAATATTTTTGAAAAAAATTTTAATACACCGTAAGTCCTTTATTTGCATAGTTATAGAATTTATTGTACTTGATTTAAAACTATTATTATTGGTCTTATCTAAATTATTGATTATATGTTCTGTTAGAAAACTTTAAAGAACATTTACCTATGTGGTTTATCAAAAATTCTTAGTTAAAAATATTGAAGCACAATTTTAATCGAACCATTCTCTTTGAAAGTAAGTCCATTTTATATTATATGGAGATATTTATGAAATATTAAATCTGGAATTTCATTTGAATTATTCATTGAATCTCGAATTTTATATAATATAAAAAGAATATTTGTTATAAAATTAGAAATTTTCTAATACATTTTTTAATACATCTAATACACAAATTTTCTAATTATTTTCCTTTGAAAAGCTTTAATGTTTTAATTCAAAATCATTTTATTAAATATTACTTGTCATTCATTTACTTAAATGATAATTCATTCAAAGCAAATTTCAAAAAGCCAGGTAAACTGTTACTTCAGTAGTTTCCTTTCTGCATTAATCAATATTCATAATCTACGACAGCAAGTTTGAAGTATTTCTTGGCAGTACAATAAGTGCTACTGGATTAGAACAATAGTTAAGCTTCTCAAAAGAGCAGGTAATTAATTACCTGTCTGACCCTGTAAAAGTGCTTTTGAAGGTTATATATATTTCCTCTCATTAATTTTCTATTGAACATGTTTATCTTTTGCAATTTTAGATTTATTTAAACAAGAAAATAGTCATTTTGTTAACAAATAATAAACTTTAAAGAAAACAATTATCCTGTTTTGTAAATAAGATGGTTTACATAAAGAAATGATCAATCAAAATTTTATTTAGCAAACAATTCATTTTTTTTACATTTAGTCAGTAATTTTAATTATAAAACCAATGTTATTGAAGTAATGAGAAATAAACTAGCCAGTAATGAGATGTTTCATTATATGTTTTGGTTCATTTCAAGATTTAATCAAAGTTAAACTTGTGTTAAAAATAAATTCTTAACATCGCATGCAAAGTGTGCATTCTTTTTTATGTTCAATTTTTGTTTCATTGAACTAGAGTTTCAGATATTTTGAAACATTTGTTTTCAAACTAGAGAACACGAATATTAAAAGTTAGAACAAATGGATGAAAAGAAAGACGAAGTTTTTTACAAAAAAAAATAAATAAATAAATGATTTGTTAATTAAAAGACTTATGGAAAAAATATTTTGATTGTCGTTAACTTTATCTATGCATGCAAAGATACAGTATAAAATCCGTAATTTCATGAAATAGTGGAGGAAGTCAGTTGTACTTTGGTTTAATTAATTATTTCATGGAATAGCAATTTAAACCAAAAACACAAATTCTGTTAAAACTCTGTATATATATATTACCCTGTTAAAGTGTAAAATAAAAGATTTCCCCTATTCTTTAACAGTGTACTTTTTAAGTTTTACTCTGTTAAATATAAATGTTTAAAATATATCTAGTGTTAAATAGTTTATCTAGTGTTAAATAGTTTATCTAGTGTTATATCTAATTTATATAGTGTTTATCTAGTTTATATCTAGTGTTATATCTAGTTTATCTAGTGTTAAATATAGTTAAATAAAAGTTTTACTCTGTTAAAGTGTTAAAAATGAGGTTTTAAATATAAAGTGTTTTACTCTGTTAAAGTGTTAAAAATGAGGTTTTACTCTGTTAAAGTGTTAAAAATGAGGTTTTACTCTGTTAAAGTGTTAAAATGAGGTTTTACTTTTTGTTGAAGTGTTAAAAATGAGTTTTTACTCTGTTAAAGTGTAGGTTTACTCTGTAGAATTATAAAATATAAGGTTTTACCCTAATAAAATGTAAAATGTAAGGTTAAAGTGTAAAATGTACGGTTGTTAAAGTGAAAAATATAACATGTTATCTTGTTAAAATGTAAAATAAAAATAAAATTAAGTATCGGAAAATAAAGTCATAAAGAAGATTTGCGATTATTAAATGGAACGTTCAGAGGAAAGTCTAAAGAATGCTTGGAATGTCACGATAAGAGTATAAAATGAATGTCAGTTGAATCTAATTCTGAGGCCGCTATGCAGTTCCTATCTGAGGAACTGAAGCTATTGTCATGAAAATCCTGTTAGTTGCTACAGCTCATTGTATTGGTATAGATTAAGAATTAAAAATTGTTCATGTAACCAAAAAAAAAAATAATAATAACACCAATATAGCAACAATGAATGAACTACTTTTAAAAATAATATTCTACACAATTCTGCCATTTTAGTAATTTTTATATTAACAAAATTTTATCATTATGTGTTTGTACCAGATGACCAATAAACGACTAAACGATATTAAACAAAAATATTATAAAAATTAAACAAAATATAAATTTTGTAATACATATTCAAAAGTTTTCTAATTCCTTTCCTTTCGAAAAGCTTTAAAATATTTTAAATTCAAAACAATTTGTTAAATATTACTTGTCATTCATTTACTTAAATGATGATTCATTCAATGTGTGTTTCAAAAAACTTGGTAAACTGTTACTATAGTAGTTTCCTTTCTACATTAAACCAATATTCATAATCTACTATAGCAAGTTTGAAGTAGTTCTTGGCAGTACAATAAGTGCTACGTAGTTGGATTAGAACAATAGTTAAGCTTCTCAAAAGAGCAGGTAATTAATTACCTGTCTGCCCTGTAAAAGTGATTTTGAAGGTAACTAGAAGTTGTATCTTTCCTCCCATTAATTTTCTATTGAACATGTTTACCTTTTGCAATTTTAGATTTATTTAAACAAGAAAATAGTCATATTGTTAACAAATAATTAACTTAAAAAACAATTATTTTATTTTGTAAATAAGAAGATTTACGCAAAGAAATGATCAATCAAAATTTTATTCAGCAAACAATTCATTAGTTTTATATTTAGTCATTAATTTTAATTATAACACAAATGTTATTGAAGTAATGAGAAATCAACTAGTCAGTAATGAGATGGTTCATTATATGTTATGGTTCATTTCTAGATTTAATTAAAGTTAATCTTGTGTTAAAAATAAACTCTCAACACCACATAAAAATGTGCATTCGTTTTGTGTTAAATTTTTTTGTTTCATTGAACTAGAATTTCAGATATTTTAAAACGTTTTTTTTTTTTTCATACTAGCGAACACGAATACTAAAAGTTAGAACAAATAGGTGTAAAGAAAGATGTGAATTTTTTTCTTACAGACAAAAATTAAATAATTTGTCAATTAAAAGAAGTTAAGGAAAAATATCTTGATTATTATAGACTTTATCTATACATACAAAAGATACAGTATAAAAACCATAATTTTATGAATCATTTTACAATTTCATGAAATAGCGTAAAAATTAATTGAAGCATAAAATACTCTTGTGATCTTTGGTATATTAGTTATTTCATAGAATAACAAATTGAATCAAACGCCCCAAACCATGTTAAAACTTTGTATGCATGTGAACTTGTTAAAGTGTAAAATGTTAAATAAAAGACTTCGCTCTACTCTTTAATAGGGTGCCTAAGATTTTACTCTGTTAAAGTGTAAAAGGTTTTACTCTGTTAAAGTGTAAAGTTTTACTCTGTTAAAGTGTAAAAACTCTGTTAAAGTTTTACTCCTAAATTAAAAATAAAATTAAAAATATATAAAATTAAGGTTAAAATAAAATGTAAAATATAAAATTTGTTAAAATGTAAAATATAAAATGTAAGATTAAATGTAAAATATAAAATGTTAAAATGTAAAATATAAAATGTAAAATAAAATAAAATGTAAGATTAAAATGTAAAATATTAAATGTAAGATTAAAATGTAAAATATTAAATATTAAAATGTAAAATATAAAATGTAAGATTAAAATGTAAAAATGCAATGTAAGATTAAAAATGTAAAATAATAAATGTAAGATTAAAATGTAAAATATAAAATGTAAGATTAAAAAATGTAAAAATATAAATGTAAGAAAATGTAAAAATATAAAATGTAAGATTAAAATGTAAAATATTAAATGTAAGATTAAAATGTAAAATAAAATGTAAGATTAAAATGTAAAATATTAAATGTAAGTTAAAATGAAATGTAAGTTTAAAATGTAAAATATAAAATTTTACCTTGTTAAAATGCAAAATAAAAATCAAATTAAGTTTCTGAAAATAAAGTCGTAAAGAAGATCTGCGATTACTGAATGGAACGTTTAGAGGAAAGTCTAAAGAACGTTTGGAATGTCACGATAAGAATATAAAATGAATGTCAGTTGAATCTAATTCTGAGGCCTGTTTGTACTCCAAGAATAGGAAGCTGAGATCATGAAAATTCAGTTGATTGCAACAGCTCATTGTACTGGTATTGGTTAAGGAATAAAAAACTTCTTCATGTAACTAAAAAAAAACAATGAATTAACTACTTTCGAAAATAATATTCTATACAATCCTGCCATTTTAGCAATTTTTATATTAATCAAATTAATTCATTGTGTGTTTGTACAAGATGGTCAATGAATGTCTAAATGATATAAACAAAAATAACTTTTACAAAATGCTTTTTTAAAAAAATTTTATTATTTTATTTGTAAATATAATTAACGAACTGGGGAATTAAATTCCGAATCGTGTTACCGCTAAGAGGATACAGTAATATAAAATGTTACCGATATTTTCTCTGATTAAATAATTGATCTTTCATTGGAATAAAAAATCTCTAATTTTAGTCGTTGCTGTGGTGGTGGCCATTTTAATCTGCAAATGATATTCTAAAACAAAACAAAAAAGACCGAACTAGTTATGATTTTTTTCATGCAAACCCTTCAGTTTTTTCAGTGGCCATCCTCTTTGTTTATAAATAACATTTTTAAGCGCAGAATTGTGTTTTGATTTTACAATCTGTCTACCATTAGTTAAGTTATAGAATAAATAATTATGCAATATGATATTTATTTATTCTATGAACATAACATATCATTATTTTAAAAAGTAGATGTATAGTGTAATTATCGATTTATTTTTCTCGTTAGTTGACTTCATCCGCTATTTCATGAAATAAATACTTATCTAGGATTTTTTTTTTTTTTTTTTTTTTTATGAAACAACTAAGTTAGACAATCTAATGATTACATAAATAATTTAGGTAATTATTAGTTTTGAATTCATTTGTAAAAATTTCAATTTTAAACTTAAAAAAAATTATAAAAAACATTATTTCTTTCACAATATAATAATGTTATCAAATGTTTTTAATTATTTAAAAAAAATCTATTTTGCTAAAATAAATAGACTATCATTATATTACGGATTCATGACATTTATACTTCCATTACTTTTGAAAAAAGAAATTGATTTATTATTTTGTTAATTATTTATTTAATTATTTTTATATATTTGTGGATGTCGATACAAAATGTTTACGTACAATCTCCATCGTGTCTTCTCGTTTTTGAAAGCAGTGATTGAAACGTCAGATTGCCATCATTACATTTTAATACTCGTATTGATACAATGCAAGTAACAAAATTCATCGTAACCAAACTTCCTAGTTTTATAAATAAACTTAGTTTTCAGTAAGGAAAAAAAATCATATTTATTTACATTTTTCATTAAACATTTACATGTATATTGCAAATATAAAATTCACCAATAAAACATCAAAGATTTTATGATTAATGGAGAAATTGATTTAATTCAAGGCTGTTTAATGCCGAAAATAAATATTTTTAAAAATAAATTAATGGACGTATTTGATTTTGTGAATTGCCTTTATTTATTATATCAGATATTTTTTAATGTTGTTGTTTCGAGAACATAATAAATTAATTTGAAAACATTGCGAAAGCCAATAATGTTTCTGTTTTGGCTTATTACGGAATGCATCACTGAAAGTTTACAAATTCTATTAACAGGAAATGCAGACAGAAAAATCCCTTTCGAGACATATAAATCCAGACAGCTCCAATGAGATCACGCGGAAGTTTTATTGCAAAATGGAAGATTGCAAAAATCTAATTATAAATCAATAGAGGGTGTACGTAACTTCGAAATATGGTGCTTCAGAATTTATGTTAAATAAATATTGAATACTCGATTGAGGTACGTTCAACATCGGAAGCCAAATCTGAATAAATTTTTATGCATTTTTGAACCTAAACATATTTGATGTATAGAACCTTTGTATATTCTTTTGCCTAAATCTCAGTGTAATGCTAAAATGAATTCGCTGAATATAGAATTTTAAAAAAATGTCAATATAATTCATATTTTCCATGCTTGACGACGGGAGATTGATATAGGAATAATATACATTCGATTTTTGGGTTTAAATTTCATTTGCTGTTGAAAACCTACTAATTATCTAAAAGTAATATTAGTTAAATATCTGAAATTAAATTTAACCACAACAACAGATCTCTGAAATGAAATAAATGAAACATTTTTTGCTCACAGATAAGTTAAATGTGTTGAACGCCTGACAACAAGGATCTGTGTTTTAGAAAATACGATGGATACAGTTGGAGAATAAAAGCTTCGGTAATTTGGTATATTTCGAAGCCTATGGCATGATATGTGTCTTTCTTTTGGAAAAGCAAACTGAGAACTCCTACAATCAGTCCCACTAATGATGCGATATTCTTTGAAACAATCCCCACTGATGGTAATCTCTGAGCATTTTGAAAGCAATCGCTGAATCAAACTCCCGTCCTTTTTGCTTGATAGTTGGGTGTATTATAAATACTCCCATCAGATCCTCCCCGCCCCCCCCCAACCTCCCACCTGACTATCGATGCGAGTATGACGGTGGCAGTGAATTCGAATCTGAACTTACCTGCAAGCTAGCAGCATGCGTTACCATTGAGGCATGAGCTGCCCACAGCTCTAACAACGGACTTTAATTGGATTATATTATCTACGTTATGCTGCAGGAAACTGCAATGTTTTCATCGATCCGAAATGAGCTAAAACTAAGTTATCACATCATGACAATTATTAATGACAGATTACTAATTTACTTAATTGTACAATTATTAACTACTGGCAAAATAATTTTTTTCTCAATAAAATGGGTGTTCGACAGCTCGATTACACACACAAATAAACTCAAACAAAACACTTGATGTGGACTGTATTAATTAATATCCTTTATTTAGGCAGCCATCACACTCGAGGATGGACTGGCCACACGACCTTTCTCTTTGGTCACAGTTGTTCAACTCCCTTTCTTACATTCCTTTCTCTCTCGTCATCTCACCCCTGCCTGACAGCCCCACAGGCAGGATGTTTACTGGACATAGGCGTTGACTTCCCCTTGCACGGGGACCTGGGTTTCGAAGCAACAATGGGTTTTTTAATTACGGCTTTTATGTATGACCAATGAACTTAGTAAACTGTAGAGGTCTGATGGCCGAGTGGCTAACACTCTGGTTCCCGGTGCCACTAAAAGTCCTCGCGCAAAGAACTTCCCTCCTTCTTCAGCGACATGGAGCCAAGTCGGTCTTTTACCTATGAGTGCTCCATCACAACAAAAGCTGCCTCTTTCTCTCCATCCATGAGTAGACTACCCATGAGATGTCCGTACCGCACTGCAGGACACTGACGATTAGACACACTACGACACACGAAATTTTTTGTTCATGCTAACTATGATATTAAAAAATATTATATTAGTAACACTAACGAGTAATTATATTATGTTTTAAAATATATTTTATATTAAAATTATAATTAAAATTAAATTATTTTATAAAGTATATTTTGAAGTATTATATTACATTTAAAAATATACCTTTTTATATTACTTTAAAGTATATTATTTAAAGTATACTTTATATTTTTTATAAAGTATATTTTAAAGTTTTATATTACATTTTAAAATATATTTTATATTATTCATTACAGTTTAAAGTATATTTTATATTATTCATTACATTTTATATTTTATATTATTCATTACATTTTAAAACACTTTTATTATTTTTATCCATTCACTATAAAGTAATGAACGGAAACCTAAACCAACTGACCAAAAACGGAAACCTAAACCAAACATTGCAAAACAGAAACCTGTATTTGCGGAGCTGTTACAGCTTAGTGAATGACACTCTATGACGTCACTCTAAGACCATTTTAAGACGGCTTTTATTTCCACGCGAATCATCCCTAAAATAAAATATAGAAAAAAAGAAAAAAAAAAAACTCAATACTACCCATTTTAGTGTGGTTAAGCCTGTTTTTAATACAATGTTAAGCTTGTGTAAGAAGACAAGGATCTTTATTACGAAAATTATAGACGTCTGAATTTTTTTGTTCCTAGGCCGCAGTAATTTAGCGGTTTTGTGACGTCAATCATTTGCCAAGAATTACTTAGTGGCATCAGCGGATCCTTAGGTAGAAATTAGTTTCGAATTACGGAAAAATTTTTTTACTGACGAAGTAAAGAAAATTTCAAGAAACCAAAAGAATAAGAATTTCTTATTTATCGGTTTGTAATTATTAATTAATTGAAAGGACATCCGTTTTTATAGTATGTTCGCAAAAACGCATTTCGTGTTGAAAATGTAATGTTTTATGTATGTAATACATTTTTTTCAATTCCTTCTATTAGATCACACTCTGTATATCTTGTTCAAATTTTCAATCGTTTATGAAATACTTTTTAGTCATCCACTCAATTTCAAATACATTTTTTTGAATTTGTAGTGGATGACATTAATAAAATACAGTTTTCAAATATTAATTCGGTAATTAAAATAAATTCATTAATTAAAATAATAAAATAAATTTAAATATAAAATAATAAACTAAATGTATTAAGTATAAAATAATAAACTAAATGAATGAAAATTAAGTATAAAATAATAAAATAAATGAAAAAAAGTATAAAATAATAAAATAAATTATTTGAAGTATAAAGTAATAAAAAAAAATGTATTGTATAAATAATAAAATAAATGTATGAAGTATAAAATAATAAAATAAGTGTATGAAATATAAAATAAGTGTATGAAATAAAATAAAATAATGTCTAAATATTTCTTGAAATTTTTCAATGAATAATTTATACAAGTATACTATTAAAGTGTGTAATTAATAATATTCATGTTTTTTGCCATTTGCCCCTTTAAAAAAAAAAAAATGTGTTAATAATATTATTAAAATAGTTCCTTAAAAGTTTTTTTTAATTTTACCCAAGTATTTAATTATTTGATCAAAAATTTTAAAATTATTTTTGGTATCGAAATAAATAATTTAATCAATCTTAAATTGCTAAAAAAGCATATTTTTTGTGTAAATTAAAAACTAGATAAATAAGAATTGCTTAATTCTGCAAGGCCACACTATTCCTAACAATTCAATGTTGACTAAAACAACTCACAAGAATAAATTATTAGATATAAAATGTACATTATAGAAATTATTTGGAAATTATTTTTTATGAAGGATTAAAAAAAAACTTTGAAAAAATTAATCGGTTAGATAAAATTAAATCAAAAAATAGTATATTTAATGTTTCCTATTATGTTTTTGAAACATCGTATATAATTATTTTTTTTCTTCCTTTATTATTATACACATTATCAGCTATTAACAAGTTTTCATTCAGACATACAAATAAAAATATTAATTATATTTTTTTGATAATTATTAATTTTTCCCAGGTTCATTTATTCATTATTCATTTGTTCATTATTTTTACAGGTTCATTCAAAAAAATTTGTTATTTATGCGGTTCTCATATTTTGTAAAATAAATCTTTCATTAAGGAAAAACCTCGCCAATTGTGGCAACTAATGAAATTCTAGCCAGTAATAGTCACCTTGGCAAAAAAACCAAAGAACTGATTCACGTCAACCCACCACTAAACATGCTTTATGTCTGTCTGTCATTCTTTATCCTCTTTTCCGTTCCATCTTTATAAAAGCTTTCCTTTTTTTTTCCTTCCATCCCTGTTTTTTAATCCCCTTTGGGCGAGCAATAAAATTTGTTTTTTCTCTCAATAACACACTAGAAAGGATAATAAAATTCTTATTTTTAGTTTTGATTTAAATAAAAATCTATCCGTCAAATTAACGTATGTTTGTGAATAGTTCTTGTTAAAAAACATCCTTCCAGTGGCAGATATTAAAAAAAATAAATAAAATAAATTGCTTTTTTTAACAAAACTTTGAATAATGTTCATTATCGCCAAATAAATTAAGATGCCAAAAATGTATTTACATTTGCCTTTTATTTTTGCAATCAAAATAATTATACGAAAGATCAATGACTGATAAAAATGAATAGAAAAATAAAATTCAATATCGCAAATCTAATGTAATAACTATGAATGTAAAATTTTTTTCAGAAAGCATTTATTATACGCATTATCATCTGTAACATTCTTTTCATTAGATTTTTAAAATTTAATTCTTAGAAAAAGTTATTTTTAACAGTGACCATTTTTTTTATAATGCCATTTTAAATTGGGTTTCTTAATTTAATATTCGATATTAAATATTCGTCCATTACTGATACGGTATTATTTTGTCGCCATTTTTTAAAAAATTATTCGTGGCATTTATTTATGTAAAAAAATGTTAAACACGATAAGAAATCAATAAAGAAAAATTTTTAATGATTTTATAATCATTGTTTAATTTAACAGAATAAAATACATTAAATTGAAGCCTGATTAGTTTAGTTTTTTTTAAGTAATTCTTTTTCGAGAAATGGGACTTTTAAAAACAATCATTAACTGAGAAATGTAACATTAGTAAATTAACGGAAGGTTAATATGGTTATATTCCTTTGGCAGATATTAAGAAAGTAAAATAAAATATATACACTGAAGTGACAAAAGTCATGGGATAACTCTTAATATCGTGTATCGATGCCCTCCTTTCGCCCTTTTAGTGCAGCAACTCGACGTGGCATGGACTCAACAAAGATCGTTGATGTAAATGAATAGGAATATTGAAATGCTGTCTCGATAGACGACCATAACTATGAATGAAAATTGATGGTGCAGGATTTTAGGCACGAACAGACCTCTCGATGATGTCCCATAAATGCTCGATGGGTTATTTTAACAGGTGGCCAGATCATTCGTTATAATGCCTTTTAAATGTTTCTTCAAACCAATCGCGAACAGTTGTGTCCATGACATGGCGCATTGTCATCCATTTTTTAAAAATCCCATCGTTGTTTATGTAAAAAAAGTCCATGAATAACTGCAAGTGATCTCAAGTAGCTGAACAAAGCATTTCCAGTCAATGTTCCCGTTTAACAGGTCATCATCACGTCAAAACCTGTTTAGTTGAATATTTTGAACAGAAATGAAAGCTTTTCGAGAAATGTGCTTTTAAAACAATGTTCTACGAAATGCGATGCTAAATCATCTGAAAATTTGTTATATTTTATCCCATGACTTTTGTCATATAGTATATATATGGGATATAATAAAACAAACAATTGTAAAATTTAAATTTATTTCAAGATAATATAATTCTTCTTCAATGGTGCATTGGCCAATTGGCTAGCAGTCTGGCCTTTGATATCAGAGGCTTCAGAGCCGAATCCTGGCGGTGGCATGAATGCTTATTAGTGGTTGAGAATCCATGTTTTAGTTAGGTCCCTGTCTAATTAGTCCAAAGTGTGCACACAATGACCGTAGAGCGACAAACCAAACCAAATCTTCAACGGTGCAACAGGCATGGTGGGCAAGGTCGTCTGCCTACTGGCAGATTTCGAAACAGGAGATGGTTTTTTTTTTACGAGGTAGGATTATCAATCCTACGCCTAACGCTCTACAGTTATATTATACCGGAACCTGCGGTTTAAAATGGATTCCGACCCATTAAAAATATCCATGGCGCCGAAACCTGTGGCACCGAGTGACAGAATAATTTTTTATTTCCGAACGTCTTAAAATGATAAATATTGATAGGATTTTTGTCCTAAAAAGATCTCTTAAATTATAAAAAAAAAAATTTTTTAAATATGTACTTATAACATTTCATTATAAAAAATACATGCTTGTATGAAATTTGGTTAATTCTTGCAAGCATCTAATTATATAAATGGTCAAATTTTACGCCGACTCGTGGCTCAGTGGCAACATGCGCTGTTGGTGAGAATTAAGGTTGAGGTTCAATCTATGGGCGTGACTCAATGGCCTTTATGATGTTCAGCATCTTGCCTCATTAGTCAGGCTACCTGGTGGGAGTTTTCCGGGTTTTCTTCCATACGATACGCAAATACGGAGTAGTTCCCTCTAAAAGTCGTCAGCACAGCAGAAGCTGACCCATCCTTTCATGAGGGATACGACGACGATAACAACACCAACAAAATTTTACAATAATGCGTATTAATAAAAATTAAATCATTGAAAAAAAAAAAAAAACTTTTTACAAATTTTTTCTTTAGCAGTGCAAATCCTGCAATATTATTGAAATACACAGTGCCTAAACTGCAAAAATGATTAGTGATATATTCAACTAAAAGTAAACGGGAAATTTATTTTATCTCATTTCTCACGAAGAACAAATTAAAAAAAAAAAAAAAAAAATTCTGAAGAAAAACCACATTCATCCATATGAATTGCTATTCTCAGAAATACAGAATCGCTATCATTTAAGTATCAATGGCGTTTTGTTTAATAGAATCTAATCGGCAGTAAGAGAAAAAAAAATCTATTGGCAGATGGAATGAATCGATCGGACAGCCCTGGCAAGAACAAAAACGAAAACGACACTTCTTAAAATCGTTTGCGATTTCCAAGGACTTATGGAAATCGAAATTCTCTGTTAAACATCATTCCACATTCGAAGAAATATCCCGGCAGATAAATATCGCTCATTCGAAACAGCCCGTGGTTTTATTTAAGCAAAGTAGTTATACTGACATCTGTTTTTAATATCAATTGCATTTGGAGTCTTTCAACTATTTTTACGCATCATTACAACGTCGAGTGAATGAAGAATGAAGAATGTTGTGGGTTCTAAACCTTTACATTTTAATTCAACAACGGCATGTGATCATTAATAAGCGTTTTTAGTATAGCCATGCATGCATGTGAGCTTTACTGATAGTTGAGGCGATAAATATTTAATTGTCTTAAACAATATTAATAATTTCTTTCTCTTCAGTACTGAAAAAGAAAGAATTTCAGTACTTGAAAAAATTTCAGTACTGACGTAAAAAAATTCAGTACTTGAAGTAACAGAATAAATGCTGATCTCACACAATGAATTTGAGGCCGGATGGCCAATTGGCTAACGCACTGGCCTTAGGTACTTCAAGTTCGAATTCTGGTTATGGCATGGATGTTTATTAGTGATTCGAAATCCACTTTAAATTGTAGGTTCTGGTATAATTAGACTAAAATGTGTACAAAATGACGTACTAACCAAACTACATAATGAATTTTTACAGTTTAAGTCGCTGAACCACACGTACATCTGTACCTAATAACAGTTGCAAAGTATGTAAAATTACTGGTTTTATAAAAGCTTCTCTTATCTTTTTATTTCACTATAAAATCACTTATTAATTTAATGTCATATGATGCTCGTAGCACGAAATTCAACTCAACAAAAATTGTTAGAAAAAAATTTGTCGTTATTGTTATTCATTATTTTTGTTTTTATTATTTCCGTTCACATAACTTATATCATCGTCATCATTAGTGCAACAGCCCTACGGTGGCCAAGGCCGTCCGCCTATTGGCAGATTTCGAAACATGACATGTCTTCTTTTTACGGGGTAGGGTTGTCAGCCTCATCATGTTAGAACCTACAGTTTAAACTGGATTCAAAACAATCATCCCGGGCACCTCCAGGACTCGAACCGTGGCACTGAGCGCCAAAACGTTAGTTACACTTCCTATATATATATATATATGTATATATGTGCGTATGCACAAACAAGTTTTCTAAAGTCGGTGATAAAGGTAAATTGTAAGTGTAAGTCAATTGTAATTGTAACAACAATGTCACTCATTAACAGCTGACAGCCAGTAAGCCAATAACAGCCAACTTTAGTGTGTCATGATAGAAATATTGATGCCTTTGCTAAATTAAATCTAAATAAGATTTTTGTTGTATAATGGCTGAAATTTACATTTAAATATTCTTACAAAAGAAAATAATAGCATAAGAGGCGTCAAAATAATGTTAAATGTGTGATTTCTCTCCTTTTTTTAAAAAAGTTGACTGGAAATCGAACAAACATTCCTATTATAATATTGAAATTATTGCATAAATAAATGAATAAATAAAATTTTGGCATAATGCACAAACATGACTTTGTACCACTTTGAGATCAGTGATGTTCAAAAAAAAATTAAGAAATCTTACAAAAAGTAAAAGTTAAAAGTGTTTATTTAAAACGCTAGTTAATCTCCGGCGTACTAGTAAAAATTACCCTTTTAAAATCTTTTGTTTAAAATAAACGCGAATTTGCCAATAATAAAATTTTATGAAATTTGTTTTGTCACTATAAAATCGCGTCTTCTGTATGGCTATCTGATATACAGAATCTGTTATTAATTCAATTCACCATTATTTGCATGTGACACTGTGCATATTTATGATAGTTGGTCTAACAAGGTAATATGAAGAACGAAGTATGTATTTATATATGATATATTTGTGAACTATTTTGAGATCACTATTTTTGTGTGTTTTATGCAGTTTTTCTGCTACTTCAACATAAAAAAAAAAAAAAAAAAGAATGGTAAATGTTTTCCGCATTTTGATGAAAATCAGGGAATGACAATACTAAACAAAATGGCGCGAATCAAAATAGCATGAGTGGAACCAAATTGCAACATACACAATTTGTTTGTCATTTAGACACAAGAACATGTAACTTTAGTGTATCATGATAGAAATATTGATGTGTTTTGCTGAATGTAAATAAGAATTTTATTGTAAAATGGTTGATATTTACAATAAAATATTCTTACAAAGTGCATAATAAAAAAAAAAACAATAGCATAACTAAAATATTGTTAAATATGTGACATCAATTAAAACAATGTACGTCAGCTACATTATACGTCATTATACATATACATACATTGCTACTATACTACGTTATACTACTTGGTGGCCATGTGGCTAGCTCTCTGACCTTGGTGGTTCGGAATCCACTTTAAACTGTAGGTCCCGGTCTGTTTAGCCATCGTGTGCACAAGATGACCGTAGAGTGACAAACCAAACCAAACTACAGACATTATACATATAATGCTATGTATTATACGTCAACTAAAATAATGTTTCATATGCACGATTTCTCTCCCTTTTTTAAATTGGATTCTATTTTATACATACAAATTTGCACAAAAATACTTTTAACTGTTTTTGCAGCTGTGAGCTCACAAACCGTCACCGGGCTGCTTTAAATCAACTGGATGTCCTGTCTGTATGGGCCCATACAGATTTGACTGTTTTTGCAGCTTTGAGACAAATGTATAAATCAACTATGTCCTGCTGGGACAAATGTATGCTAATCTTTTTTATCATGTGTGAACATGTTGTCCTGTTTAGGAGTCCGTGACGTTATCCGAAAATGAGGGTCAAGCAAATAAAACCCCATTCCAAATTTTGGCGTAAAATGGTACTTGGTAAATTGCCTATTGAGATTTATAGTGCTTTTTATTGTATTTGGAATTCTTCATTTATGCCTATTGAAATTTCAAACTTTGATATATTCTCTTGGTTAATGAATGTGATAGTGATTCTTTTAAAATTTGGAATTCTTCATTTATGCTTAGAATTTTGAAACTCTGATATATTTTTTGGGTATTGTATGTGATAACGTTTCTTGTAGAATTTGGAATACTTCATTCTTCATTTACAACTAGAATTTTCAAACTTTGATATATTTTTTGGGTATTGTATGTGATAATGTTTCTTGTAGAATTGGGAATACTTCATTCTTCCTTTACGACGACATTTATCTTACTTTTGTATATTCTTTTAGAGATTCTCGAAAAAATTCATTTTTCATGAAGTTCTTGATCTATTCAGCATTCTTGTAGTATTGAAATCGATTGCTTCATATATCTCTTGCATTATTAAACATCGGTATATTCCTGAATTTATTCATCCGTTCTCGCATGTTCACACATTATAAGTTGAAATTTGCCGAGCAGATTCATTTTTTTTTAAATACTTTTTTTATTATTATTTGATATTAATCTTTCTCGAAATATCTTCAAGAATTAAATAAAAAACCGAATCGTTCAAGTGATTCGAATAAATCTCCCACCAAACTGGTGATCCCTGCTTGACACCATGTTGTTTTTATCCGAATAATTACTGAATTTCCATTTCAACTCTGTTTGAAAAAAGATTCGCCAGGCAGGAAGTGAACCGTGAAGCGAAACAGATGGTAATCGTGCCGCTGTGCTGCTAGCTGGGTGTGGCTCCAAAGTTCCTATCCTCGAATTCCTGGAATTTTTTCTTCGCTTGGATTTACTAGCAAGCGAGGAAGCGTTTATCTGTTTGCAAAAGAATTTAAATTTGATTAATCTGGGGATGCACAGATCAAGGCTTATTTCATCATCTGCCAATTTTACTTATTTTTTTTTTCTTTTTTCGAAAGATTAAAACATGGAACAGATCTACTTAATTTAACAAAAAAAAGTAAAGCATTTAAATATTAGAAAAGCAATTTAATAATTGTCTAATTTATGCAAACTAGAAGATCAGAGCTTTTGCCCATATCATGCTAACATGAATTCTGGATCTTTATTTACGTAATTTGAGGGTCAATTGGCTAGCGTTCTGGCCTTTGTTACCACAGGCCCAGGTTGAATTCTGGCGATGGCATAGATGCTTGTTAGTTGATTCCAGTTCGGAATACATGTTAAACTGTAGTTTCTCGTCTAATTACCCTAAATTGTGCATAAAATGATCGAAGAGCGATAAAACTAACTATTTCTTTATTATTATATATTTTTATTTATACGATATTTATTTACGAATGCATGTCTTTTTTAAAATTGAACTAAGCAAAATAGATGTAATTATTGTTAGATAATATATTAAAATGAGCAAGCCCTTTGTATCAACATATATTAAATGAAAAAAAACCCTTTTAGTCAGGAATAGAAAAAAATCCATTTGACTAATTTCTTTGGAGCTGGATAATTACAAAAATCAAGCCAAATACTAAAACACACATTAAATTAATATACTATCACACAATATTATCAATTATTGTATATTATTAATTATTATTTATATACTTTTATTATTTACTAATATTTATATACTTTTTTTTATTACATTATAAAACTTTTATGTATATAAATGAAATATATATATATATAATTAATATGAAATATATATATATTTTAAATGGTTGTCAAAAAATTTTTTATGACCTGCCCGCGGTCACAGTGAATATGTGTTACAGGGATATATGCAGCCATGGGGCCTGAATGGCCGAGAGTCTGCCCCTGGTTTTGGATTCGATGCCCCCTGGTTTTGGATTCGAGTCCCGGCGGCGCCATGGATGTTTGTCGTGGTTCGGAGTAAGACTGTAAGAGCGTCACGGAGCTCTACCTTCCCTTTTTTTTTCTACCTACGGTTTTTGCTCCATCACAACATAAGCTGCTCCTTTCCCTCCATCCCTGAGTAGATTACTCATGGGATGTCCCGTGTGCACTGCAGGACACTAAGGATTAGTTACACATATGAGCCGTGGCTTCGAGATTTATCAAAAATTCCTTGATATATGAAAATTAAATGACCAGGACAATAAATCTGTAATAAATCTTTGTTACGATATCTGACATATTCGCTATATAACATTTTGAAAATGTAGCACGATGCCAGCTGTGCTTTAATGCACATATTTGGTTATATGTATTATAAACCAAAACAATTGTAAATTTCCTATTGTATCTCTGGTTATTTTTTTAATTTGAATGCAGGAGTTTTTTTAGTTGTATCTTATAAGTTATATTTGCTTGCAAAACAGCACCTTCTTTTTTTATATTTTCGCATAAAAACTGAATGCTGTTTAAAAATAGAAAAGAAGAAATAAAAATTCTATTTAAAATAATCAGACATCTTCAGTAGATGGCGCTGAAAACAAAATTCACTCTCAGTAAAAATTCTATTTGCTAATGTTACGGTATCATGCTATTCAACGCTATCTTGGACATGGAAATACAATTTTAGTCATTATTTTCTTTATCTCTTTCAACACAGAACTATGTAGTTTTAGGTAGGATACATAATTATTGTAATATTTTAATTTAATGAATAACAGTTCCATGCTTTCTTATACTAGTCATGTATTAGTAATGCTGTTAATATATAACCATTTTATTCTAGAATATTGTTAAAATAATTTATTAATATTATTTTTATGTGAAAAGGAAGACGAATATCTAAAATTGAACACAAACTGTTGACATGGTTATAACTGAACAATAATTCAATGTAAAATATCAAATAAAAAAAACTTAAGTCTAGTCGTTTTCCATAATACATTATTCATAGTACGTGATCGGAAATTCATATTAAATATTTATACTCATATGAAAATATTAATTATATGATTTCTCAAAAAAAAAATTGTTTAAAATTTACCATTTCCTTTTTTTTTTTTTTTGTATAGTTCGCTAATCATTTCACACCCAAAAGGCCATTGCAATCTTATTAATAGAACCTCATCGATTATAATTATATATATATATATGTATTTTTTATCAATTCAGACAAGACCTTACTTTGTGTAGGTTTTTTCATCTATTTTCACACCACGGCGGTAGGTCTGAAGGGAAAATTGTGACTTAAAGAATTTCAAGGGTAACTACCTCGTATGTGTCGTATGAAGAAAATACCAAAAATTCCAACTAGGAAGTTTTGACTGTTGGGGTTGGATGTTTTATAAACATCGTCTAAATCACCATCGAGTCCTGTCGTTTTTGAAAGCAATTAACGGAAAGAATGCTTGAAACCTCCTCCCTGTAACCTAGCTATGTTTGACACTTCCCTGTAAGCTACCAATGCGTGACATCACTGACCACCAGTCGAACTGGTATGGATGTGAATTCTCTCAATTTATAGCGAATTAAAGAAAATTCGACTTAACTAAGCTAATTTAACTTCTACTTCATTGGCGCAACAATCCTTTGATGGTTCAAGACCGTCTGCCCACTGGCAGATGTTAATACATTAATTTAACTTAAACTACCAGCAAAAGAGGTCTGTAGCAGATTGTTGATAATCTTTCGTGGGTTTTTCACAAAGAGAGAGGGTTTGGATTCGAAATCTAACAAGCAACGTTGAGATGGAGATGATAAATCTGTAGGTTCGAATTTTTTTTTTTGTTAATTTCGGTGCAAATCCTTCCAATTTTAAAATTCCTAAAATATGATGGTACTATATCCTTTCTGCTTTTTTATAGTTGACCGTTGTATATCCTTGATTACAATGAATTTGCTGCATCATAAACTCCTACTTTTATAATCTACAATATCTCCTACGTTTCGGGGGCCTTGATGGCCGAGTGGAGCGTTCTGGCGCTCGCGTTCTGGTTTCGGGTTCGCGTACCGGCGGTGCCATTGATGTTTGTAGTGGTTCGAATCCACTTTTAAACAGGTCCCGATCTGTTTAGACTAAAGTGTGCACAAGATGACCGTAGAGCGACAAACCAAACCAAACCTACGTTTCGGGTGGCCTGATGACGCTCTGTTCTTTGATACCACAGGCTTCAGGTTCGAATCCTGGCTGAAGCATGGATGTTTGCTAGTGGTTCGGAATCCCCGTTAAACTGTAGGTCCCAGTCTAATTAGCCCAAAGTGTGCACAAAATGACCATATAGCGAAACACCAAACCATGCCTACGTTTCGGGGATATATGACCTCAGGTTTAAATGTCCGGCACCGTTAACATGATACATTACATGTAAGCCATCAAAATCCAGAATCTCAGAACAATGATAATCAATATTTGTTACCCTAATTATGAATCAGCCTAAAACCTTTTTCACAGATGCCATCTTTTTTGTAAAATCAAATTTTTTTTTTTATTAAAAAGAATGCTCATTTATATTAAGAAAAGATTTTGCTTTGCCGTGAAGTAGTACATAAGATCTGTGTATATATATATATATATATATATATATATATATATATATAAATAAATTTCCTCGAGCAATACGGAGAAATTTTGTTTTAGCTTTTAAAGAAATAAAACTTTGATCATTATCCATCAAACGAAATAAAAGGAAACTCTTTAAATAAATTATTATTCATAGCTATCTATGTTATGGTAGCTTAACTCTAAAGTTCTTCCAGAATATTTATCCTTCAAGACTTAAGAAATGAGATCATCAAATCTAGACACGTAATGTCGAAACTATTCTTCCAATTTTGCTGACGTAATACTGAAATAGTTCGAAAAAGAAAAGTTAAAATGTTTGATTGAGTAGAACGCTTGACTCATCACAAAAATTTGAGTTGTGAAAATAACTAGAGAAGTTAAAAATTTGTTTTTTTATTTAAAGATTTCTTAAAAATTAGATTTTCAATAAATTTGAGAAACATTGTTTTTTAAAAGATTCGCATTTTTAACTAAATAACTAAAGTTATCTCTAAATAAATAAAAAATAATAATAATAATAAATTTCCTTAAAAAATATTATTATTTGAAAGTGGAACATGAGAAAAAGTGCAGCATGATTTAATAGGTCATTTTCACTGTTATGTCATTCAAATTCAACTTATCGTAAAAATTTGCTTTTACCAATCTTGTTTATATTTAATATATTTAAAAGAAACCATTTAAAAAATATAAAATAATATTTTTAATCAATCATTTGAATTTAAGTTATGTTACTTATTACACTGCTCAAAACAATTAGGGCTTATTATGATTTTGAGTTTAAACTGTAGATGAGGAAATGTTTTGGTGACTAATATATGATGTTTATTTATTGTAAGAAAGGAACAAGGAATAATTAAATTTTATTGAATGTATTTATTGGTAAATTAAAAAATGCACAGTTCGTGAACGTTATACGAAGAAACAAATCTGTGATTTCTCGGATGCAAATGAGTTTCAATAGGGGTTATGGTTTCTCCTGACTGAAAGCAACGTCGTACACCTACGAAGCATGGAATCGATGAGGTACTGGGTATTCTCTCTCACTCCTGTAGAAGAGATCTTTCTAACTGTTGAATGGTTTCTGGGGGTAATAAGCGACTAAAGCTACCCCTCTTCTCTAGAAGTTCCCAATCATGTTCCATTGTGTTCATGTCTATAGAACATGCTGATCAATCCATTTATAAGGATTCTTTCTTCGAAAAGGAAATTCTTCATTAGCTGGCACGATGTTACCTTACGTCATCATCCATGAGAATGAATTTATCCCTGATTGCTGCGATTAAGAACCACAATAGGTCTGATGATCTCATTCCTATATCGCTGAGCTGTTAGTGCCTCATTCCTGATAAACTGCAGGTTGGTCTGGCCATTGATAGAAATACAAGACCAGGCCATCACTCCGCCTCCGACAAATTGGACACTTTGCATGCACAATTATTTCGTGTATCAGATTCTCTGCAAATGAGAATCCGCCTATTTTCAATACTACTGTGCAGTACTACTTACTACTGTTTCAGTGCCGCTGTACAATAAAGCTGGACTTGTCCGTGAAGGCATGTGGCTCCACTCCATCTCGTTCCTATCTGATATATTCTGTGCGGCCCTTTTGCGGGCAACACGATGGTCATGTGTCACCGAAACACAACCCATAGTCTGCGAGTCACGCTAACCCACACGGTGGAGTCGGTTTCGTACAATCTGGGTCTAAATTTTGGTATCAGTAGCCTTCTGAAGATGCTGCTGCAAGAAATTAGCGTTCATAGTGAGGTATCTTCTGCCACTCCATATTTTGGAAATGACATTTTGAGAAATTCTTAACACATCCACTACAACAGTTTGTATTTGGTTCGCTTTAAACAACTAATGGCTCTGAAGGCTATCGATTCACCTAAGACATCTTGCTGAGACATCGTAGTAACTGTTACAAAACATTCTACGCGTGTCAATTATTTTTAATCTCCTCTACGAATGCTATGGGTCGCTTTTCACTCCTTCTATAAACTCATGTTTGTGAAAATTGCAACACCATGAAGGACTTACGTAGTGAGCTGAAATTTTCAAAATGCAAATTAGCGCATGATATGCAAATGATTAGAATTTCAAATCCGCAGCGCATGCGTATGCTCCCTCTGTACGGCGGATGGAAGAATAAATACGGCTGTAGCGGCGTGTATGGTTATCGGTGGTTAAGTGGTAAACGTTAGCTCAATCGTTCTTATGCCTCTTCGACGTAAGAGAGCGAGATTTGAACAACTTGCAGAGTTTGAACGGGGAGAATCATCGGCCTTCGTGAAGCTGGATTGTCTTATCGTGCAGTAGCCGCTCGTGTGACAGCAGCACAGTGATGCATCTTTGGAAGCTGTGGACGGACGAGCGCCGGACAACTCGGAAATCAGGGACTGAACCCCGAAATGTGACGTCAGCTCGCGATGATAGACACCCGCATGGCGCTGACGGACCGTACAGCTTACTCTAGACAATTGGCAGCACTGTGGTCAATAGCTACAGGTGTTTCATTGTTGCTTCATCAATTCGTAGACGTCTGCTGCAGCGTGGACTGCGCGCAAGGACTCCTTTATACAGGATCCTCTCACTAAACCATCGCCGCCCTCATATCGCTAGGACAGGTACAGCTTCTTCCTTGGCCTGTGTATTCCCCGGATATGTCGCCGATTGAACATGTGTGGGATTTCGTTGGTCGGCGTCTCGCTCGTGATCCTCGTCCTGTTGCTTCTGCAGAAACTTTGGTTGCGCATACAAACAATATGGAATGCTGTTCCTCAGGCAGACATTCAAAATTTGTTTGACTCCATGCCACGTCATGTAGCAGCACTTATTGCGGCGCGTGGTGGCTGCACAAAATACTGATTCCGATCTCTTGTTATTGTTTGTTTGCTTTGAACATTTAATCATTTATTTGTACCACTACCACTCAACTGTGTATTAAATTTCATTCAATTATGACGATTCCTTCATTATGTTGCAATTTTCACAAACATGAGTTTATTTGTTAAAAATAAGTTGTCGATTACATGGTTATTTCATACCGTACTCACGATATCCCTAATTTTATTGAGCAGTGTATTTATTTTTAAGGGATTCTGTACCATGAAATTGGGCCCCCGAAGTTTTGAATTAATACCCCCCTTTCTGCGCAATATCCGAATGGTTTTGTCTCTTTTTCTGGAGCCAAAGGAAAGACTAATCCAGTCTACATTAACAGTGTACATTCCCACTATATACAAGGAAGCTGTCGTTTCAAGATAAGTTATTGTCTGGTTTCAAGCCAAGAACCTTTTGGTTCGATAAACAAATAGTAGTGAATCAGAACGGTACACATCTTTAGCGTATTCAACAATTTCTAATTGTTATCACTTTTTCAAATCAGGCAAAAATGTTTTAAAATATATTTTTTATTTTAAAATATCATATATTATTATTATCTAATTATCTTGAAGGACAAATTTTCTTTGTATTCAACCGTTACATCAAAAACGAAAACAGAAAAACGGGTAACTACAATAAATTCAAACACAGTTATAAAAATACCTATGTAAAAATAAAGATAAAAAGAAATCCTTTGAGCAAACATGGTAGGTTAGGCAATTTGTTATCATAAGACTTTGAAAGCTGTTAAAATTCTGGAAAATATCCGTTAGTTTTTCGTTTGATGAGAATTTTTTTAGCTATTTTGGGGTAATTTTCTTACCACTGTTTGGAGTTCACAAATTTTTCAATGTAATAAATTTTTATTGTGTTTTTATCTAAATGTATTGCACACACTTGAGAAACTTAATAAAACTTGTTTTTAAACAATTGTTCAAATAATTTTAATGTATAAGGAAGGCTAAGCGATTCTTCTTTATAAAAAATACACAAAATCATGAGACTAAATTAAAAAGAAGTTATTTTTTCCATGATTTTTACTCGTAAATAAATGCAGGTTTCAATTTATCTATTATAATTAATTAATCAAATAAATCACGAATATGTGAATGGTAAAAATTAAAATTGACTAAAATTAAAAAATTAATTTTTCCATGATTTTTA
Source organism: Caerostris extrusa (assembly GCA_021605095.1). Classification (NCBI taxonomy): domain Eukaryota; kingdom Metazoa; phylum Arthropoda; class Arachnida; order Araneae; family Araneidae; genus Caerostris; species Caerostris extrusa. The sequence goes on from BPLR01019946.1 coordinate 78,980, forward strand.
AGCGAAATAAGGTTTGAATTGATCTATAATTAATAAAACAGATCACTAATATGTGAATGAAAAAAAAAACTGATATTTAAAAATTATATTTCTTTGATATATTTCTATATATATTCTATATATATATTTCTATATATTCTAATATAATTCTTATTTTTTTTTTTTTTTATAATGTTATTTTTTCTTTAAGAAAAACCATAATATATCCTTGAAAAATATTTCAGAATTTTATTATGGGAAGAATATTTATATAAATTACAAACGTATAAGAATATTATTACAAAATGTATGAGAATATAATATCATTTCTTATACCATAAAATGTTCAAACTGCAATAATTGCTTAAAACTTTCGGTTTTATAAAACTTTCAAAAGAATAAACAAAAAATAAATTTTTTAGGATAAAAAATATAAATTTTAGCTTGCTAAATTATTCAAAACATAAATAAACCTTTTAAAGAATGGAATGCATTGGTCAATTTTAGATATTAAATGTTAATCAATTTATAATTACCTTTAATTAAAAATGCATGCATGAACTGAACTGCATAATATATTCATGAATAAAAAGTACAATATGTGATTGGTAATAAATAAATCTTTTACGAGCTTATAATTATTCTTTAATTATACACTAAAATGTTTGATGGATAAAAAAAAATTATGTAGTCAAAGATGTTTCAGGGATAGTTCTTAAGATCGAAGGCCGTTCACCTTGTTGGCTATAATTACAGACTTTTTATAGACTAATTAATGTTCTTTCAAAATTCAAGTCAAAAAAAAAATATTTGTTTAGGAATTTTAAAATGATGTGGATCATCATTAAATCTGATTTTAGGATTACGTAAAATGTATTTCGACATTTTTAAAAATAAATATTATAAACAAATGCTGTATTTGTACAAGTTTGTCGAACTTTAAAAGAAATTACATTTTCTTTTATTTAAAGATTATGAAATCATAGTTTTTCGTTTTAATTTATAAATAATACAAATATTTCATGTGATGCAAGAATTTTGCTTTCTCTTTCAACAACTTAGGATATGTCAGAAAGTATCCTACTTAAAATATTTTATAATTATAGATTCTATTTCATATATTATAATAGTAAAGAACAATTTCAAATTAATTTACAATTCCATTGCCTCCGGCCACATTTTTTCTTATATGGAAATATAAACAATATAGACTACTTAGGCAATTAGACTACATTACTTTCTTAAAAAATGATACGAAAATTTAAAATAAAATTTTTTGCTGTTTCTTATCCCACTTGGTCGACAGCAACATTTAGACCAAGTCTAAAACCAATGTTCTCAAACAATGAAAACCAATCCAAGACATGAGCACAACTGGCTCTTCTGGCAATCAATGCAAGTCAAGTTATGGGCAGAAGTGCCTTGTGTCAAACTACATTTCGGGCAAGGGAATAAACCTTAAGGCCTGACACATGATGTTGAGCACGACGAAGACCACTGCGGAGCCTAGCAACAGCCATCTGTTCTAATCTGCTACCAGACCAATTAATGTAGCACCAGGATGGTTAAAATCATATTACTCTTGTACATGGGCTTTCTCCAAGAGAAGTTTAACTAATTTGACCTTATAGGCAAGCTACTAGAAAGAGAGACAGCCACCATTAGTAGATCTCTTAAGGCTGCCTCTAGGCCGTCTGCTGGCCTGATGGCCAATTGGCTAGCGCTTTGGCCGTTGATACCAAAGGCTTCAGGTTCGAATCCTGGCGTTGCCATGGATGTTTGTTGGTAGTTCGTAATTCACATTAAACTGTAGATCCCGGTCTATTTTGCTTAACGTGTGCACAAGATGACCGTTGAGCGACAAACCAAACCAAACCAAACCAAACCTAGGCCGTCTCATCTGCAATCTCATTGCCGTAAACATCTACATGTGACGAAATCCACTGAAAAAAATATATTATTGTGATGGGCACTCAAGCAACCCAATAGCTGAACAATATTCAAAGTCGCTCTATCACCATGCTTCCACAAAATCTAAATATACTATAAACATGGAGCACGGATATAAAAACATTTAAAAAAAATTATTATCAATCAAACGAAGTACAGTAGAGCCTCGATAAGTCGAAAACCTACATAACTCGAAAAATTTTTTTGTTCCTTCCCTTCAAGCCCCAAAACCTCCATTACTCGAAATTTCAACCCTCTATAATTAGTCAATCCCCATAAGCCATTTTTGTAAATATCCGTAACTCGAAAACAAAATTGGACCTCTGTATCTCAAACATTAGCAATGTTTGATTTTTACAATCTTTTTTTACAACTCGAACATTTGAAACTAATTACCTCTATAGCTCGAAGAAAAATAAGTTACCGACTTTAAGGTTTTGCCAACAATGTACGTCATTGTTTCTTAGAAAACAATGTATGAGTATATAGTAAATAGAATAACCAATTCTATGAAATAGCAACTCGGAAGAAAAAGAATTTTCTGCTCTTTATAACTTTGATATTGCTATAGATAGTCGAATTGTCTAAAACAAAAAAAAAAAAAAAAAATAATAATAACTGACTTTTTAATACATAATATTTTTAATTTTAAGGTTGTTTCGGAATTATTTTGATTTTTTATTGTAGTACATAACATAAATTTTAAGTTGCAAATAAACATGTTTATTACCTCTGTAACTTGAATTTTTATTTATTTTACTTCTCTAACTCAAAATAAGTTAGAAAGAATCTAAACCTCTACAAGTCGAATATTTCCTTACAAAATCCCGTAAGTCGAAATCCTCCATAAGTAGAAAACTCTATAACTCGAATTATTTGGCGTCTCCTCGAAGTTCGACTTACAGAGGTTCTACTGTAATATACGGATCACCTTTATTTTTCTCGATAAATAATGGAAAACTAATTATGACTGAATATTAATACTACATTTGTTTTTTTGTTGTTCGCTTAATAGTATGATTGATCGCATGATAATGGGAGTTGATCGAACTATTATACAATCGGAATTATTCATCACACGAAGTTAAAGAATCAAGAGTTAAAAACACCAAAAAAATTTTTTTTTTTCAAAACTTATGTTAATTTTTTTTCTCAAAGTTATTTTGTTTCTTTTTTTAACACTTTAGATCTACTATAACATTTCACTTTTTCCAGCCTATGAATGTTGAAAATAAAAATACTACGAACAAAGGATTTTCATTTTATTATTCCTTTTTTTCGTCCTTTTGAAAGGCTAAACCATTTGTTCTGAATCAGAGAAACAATAAAAAAAAGATTTATGTTCCTAAAGGTTTCTTTCAAAGTTATGAAAGTATTATTATGAGTGACGGGTTACTGCCTGGAGGTAAAAGAGAGTTTTGTTGTTAAGTTTTAACTGAATAAAACAATGGTTCTGAGTGAAAGTTTTTCGGAATTTATTTCTTCTGCTTATTGTTGGATGTCAATAAAACAATTCTTACAATAAAAATAAACTGTACAAGTACCGTGCTGTATTGGTACGGTTCTATCTCTTTTCCTGGAAAAAGGGGACATGTTTGGTAGATCTAATGAACTGATACATAGTGAAACTAAATGAGAAGTAATAACATAGTTCGGTAGTTCTAAAACTTTTTATTTTGTGCAAAAGAAAATGTTGAGTCGCCATCTTTACCTCTTTTTTAACTTAATATCCCAGTATTTTTAATATTTCGCTCATTTTATTTTTTGGATAACGAATTTTGTATTAAAAATAAAAAAAAAGTCCAAACAATTCTAGATGTTAAGTCCAAAAAAATTAGTTTTATTATTTGCAGTTAATTTATATGTTGATTGATATCTAAAAAAGATGAACTACCAAGTATAAGGGCCTGATGGCAGAGTGATTAGCGCTCTGATGGTTTCAAATTTGAGTCCGGCGGTGCCATGGATGTTTGCAGTGATTCGAAATCCATTTTAAGCTGTAGGTCACGCTCTAATATAACTATAGAGCATTGGGCGTAAGGCTAACAACCGTACCCGGTAAAATGTCAGCGTCACGGAGCCAAGTCACATTTTTTACCCTACGGTTGTTCCATCACAACAGCAGCTGCCCATCTTCTCCCTTCCATGAGTTCTTGGACTTGATCTAAAAGTTAGATAAGAAATAACTCTACCAAGTAATATCTACTTTTTAGGCGAATCATTTTTATACCATTTTAAAGCTGTGTGGTTTGTATTTCATCTGAAAATTTCTTGGACACACTTATATAAGAAATGAGCAAAAGTTCCCGTTTGAGGGCATGGCTGCAAAGTATATGCAACTTATCTTGTCGCCAATGCGGTTATATAAGCACTGACATCAGAACATAGGATTAATTTGGGCAGTATTACTTCCGAAGTGTGTGTGGAAAATGCAGAACCATTAACAATGGAGACGCTAATACTAAATGTCCAAATAAAACCAATGTGCTGTTATTTTATTTATTCATTGCTGCCTAAAGAAAAACTGGTAGACATTCATCGGAGAATGAAGAATGTATGGAGTAGCATATCTGTAGAAAAACAACGTAGTGGTTTAGAGGGGCATCTGCTGGAAAAGTGATGCTTACCCTGCTCTTTGACTACCCGGGTCCATTGCTTATTGATTTCAAGGATCCAGATGTCTCCATCACAAGGGAACGGTACTACGATGCCCTGGAGAAATTACAACGTACAATTAAAGCGAAACGTCCGGGAAAACTGCGAAGTGATGTAATTCTGCTTCATGATAACGTACGTTCCCAAATCGCGGATGCCATAACGCAGAAATTACACTCATTAAAATGTAGGAGACACTCGATCATCTACTTTGAGTCCTGATCTCTCCCCATGCCATTTCCACGCCTTCGGACCTTTTAAAAAGTCCTTGAAAAGTTGACGGTTCCTTTCGTACGTAGAAGTGCATCAGGCAGTTTTGGAGATTTACCAAAGGGGTTGATTTACCAACTTGGAGATACACCATCTTCACCAACCACCAAGATTTACCAACTTGGTGAAGCAGAGATGCTTAATTCTCTTAAGCTTAAATTTCTATGCGATTTTACATGGCTGACATACCAAATCTGACAGTACGGGTTTCAAACGAAAACTTTTTAATTGCCCCTTATACTGATCACCTCTTATAAGTTTATTTAAGAAGCTTACGCATAACCAGCACCAAAAAAGTTGTGATACACTCAAAATAAAATTAATTCAAGAAAGTTTTCAACTTTCCAATAAATTACAAAATAATTTTTTTTTTTTTGTTAATGATCCCAATACTGAATGATCCATTAAATTACAGCGCGAACTGCGTGACTCTAAATCTGTAGAATGAACTTCATAAATGATTAATAGGATCATCATTGCAAAGTTTAATGAATGATTACATCGTCAGAAAAGAGTTACAAGGAACGAGATTAAAAATCCATTGCCTGTACAGAAAAGATATATTGTAGAAACATTCTTTTCTTACGATGAAAGTGATTTTGAACCAGTTCAAAATGGTGTAGATCATTATCCGATAGCGATAATGTAAAACTATGTTACTTTTTAATAAAATAAAATAAAATTTTTAATACAAGTTGATTTTAAGCCTGAATGAATTTCTTTCGAAAGAATGTAAAAAGCAATCAATTTTTTTTTTTTTAAATTTTGTGCAAACTTTTTAATGCTGCTTTTGATTAATTTTGATTCGTTTTGGTTTTATTGTATTTTAGAAAATCGCTGATATTAGGAACGTGTCTCTAGTTTTCATGTTATGGAATTTTTTATGCATACTTTTACATAGAAGTATACAAAGTATAAAAAAGAGATCTTACAGTATTCATTTTTATCTACACAAAAAAAAGAATTTAAAGGTAAAACGATAAGATAAATTATCCATGCTCTTAAAAATATTTTTTTAATAATTTGTTTAAAATTTGTTGACTTTTATAAAAACAAATTTTAAATATTTCGACATTTATTCAACTATTCCACAGTATCTATTTCTACAGCTATTCTAATGTATCTATTTGAGAATAAAGCAAACCATTTTTAAAAAACTTTTTTTTTGCTGCTGCTTCTGATTAATTTTAATTCTTTTTAGTTTTATTGTATTTTTGAAAATCCCTGATAATAAGTGTCGCTAATTTTTCAAAATATGTAATTTTTTTTATGTATACTTTATGTAGAACGTATACAAAGCATAAAAGAGACCTTACAGTATTCAATGTTATCTACAAAAAAATTTAATTTATAGGAGAAATGGTAATGTAATTATCCATTAAAGGTATTCGATTTAAAGGTAATCCATGCTTTTTTATGAATAAATCTTTTTTAATAATTTGTTTAAAATTTGCTTTACTTTCCTAAAAATAAATTTTAAATATTTCTACAGTATCCATTTTATTCAACTATTCTATGGTATCTATTTTATTCAACTATTCTGCGGTATCTATTTTTATTCAATTATTCTACAGCTCTATTTTATTCAACTATTCTACAGTATCAATTTTATCTATCTATTTCTACAGCTATTCTAACGTATCTCTCTGAGATTGGCATTTTGATTTAATTCCACTTTTGCGTAGATATGTTATTGTGACAACTTAAGAATCTTTAAAGATTTAAAATCGGACATTAATTATCAACAACAGTTCGAAACTTTATACAAAGAACTTCGAAAATGAAAGAATAACACTGTATTCTAACAGCTTTTTTTAACCATATAGTGAAAATACTAATAATTTTGAAATAGTCGATAATAAAGGCCTGTGCTGTTTAAAAAGATTTCCGCATATTTTTCGTAGACTTTCTAATTCATCTGATTTTTTTTCAGTAAGAAATGCTGATTTTGGATAATGTTCTGAGTTTGAGAACCACTGGTTTAATGTCAACCACTAACCACTAAGAATCACTGGCGTATTTACACGCTCTAATAACTATGCAAAAGCTACAATTAAATAACAGATTTGTAAAAACGATTTTAAATTTCGCTATTCTTTACAAAGTTTCTTAAGAAAAACCCAAAATTAAAGGGAGTTTTTTTTATAAAAAAATATTCTATTATACATTTAAGGAATTTAAAATAGAAATTCTGAAAACAATTTTTAAAAATAATTATAATCAACTGGATTGATATGCAGTTACCCATAAAATTTAGAATTTAATGTAAGAACAAAAACGCATAACAACAATCTTAAAAAATTTTAATAATAATAAAACTATAGAATTCTAAACAATTTTCTTTTCTTGGAAAAATCTCGTTTTTACTTTGAAATAAAATTGTCTTTGCTTTCACCAGAAGATCTTTTAAACAATTTTGACATTATTTAATTATATAATAATTAACTCGTGAAGAAATTTAAATAAATCAATAAGAATAGCTTGTGAAAAAAAAATTTAAAAATAAAATAAAACCAGTAAGAAAGTCTGAAAGAAATCAAGGAAATGAAAAACTGATCAATGACACGAAAAAAAAGTAATCAAGAAAAAAAAATTTAAAAATCCCTTTTTTTTTTTTTTACTATATTGCAAAAACAATAAACAATTTTAAATTTTTTTAAGTTTATCTGGCTCCATCTTTTGATATATCAAAAATAGACTGAGTTTTTAATTTAATTAATGCCATAGTAGTAATATTGTTTATATAAATTCAAAAATTTTACTCTGAGTTTAACAATATTTGTTAAGAATTAAATTTTTACATAAATTATTATTAATATAAGAATTAATAATTCAGAAAAATTATCTGCCAAAAAATATCCATTAATTATAATTAGCCATTATGTACAATATCAATAAACAAATATTTTTTTTCTCTAGTAAAAATTTTATATAAATATATTTCAATGTCACGAATTATCAACGCAATTTATCTGGCCAAAAAATATGCATTTTTTTTTAGCCATTATTACAATATGCTAAACAAATTTATTTTTTTTTTTAAATTTTTTTTTATTTAATTTTTTGTAATTTTTTTGCCTATAAAATTATGGGTATTATTTTGGAATCGTTGATTTCATACCGCCGACCACTTTCAATTTTTTATTCCTTTCACGAGCTTTTTTTATACATAATATTTATTTAAATTTTTTTCACGAGCTAATAATAATGTAGTTAAATAATGTAAAATTGTTCTAAAAGATCGTCTGGTGAAAAAGCAAATTTAAAATCAGAGTATTTCAGAGTAAAATGAAATTTTTCAAGAAAAGGAAACAGTTTGGGAATTCTGTTTTTTTTTTTTATTTTTTTCTGCTGCTGTTATGCATTTTATTCTTAGATTAAATTCTAAATTTTATGAGTAACCTGTACATTGACCCAGGCGATAACAAAGTTTATATATATATATTTTAAATTGTTTTTATGTTGTGTTAGGTTTTTAATGATCTTGTATTCTGGATGGCAATTATGATTTAGTTTATTTTATAAGCATAAATAATAATTTTTTTCCCTTTTTGTATAGAATATGAGATGCTATCAAAAAATTTTAAATTATTATAAAACTGAGGATTTAAATTGCATTTTGATTGTAGCCATTTATAAAAAAAAAAAATTTTGCAACATAAATGCATCCATTAAATATTTTCCTTTATATGTTTCTAGATATTTTTTTTCTTTAAAATGCAGCTGGCAAACACTTAGACAGCTTGGTCATGGATCACAACCTTTAACACAAGCGCTGCAACAGACGTTACTCATTTGCATTACCCAGGGGGTGCGTGTAACTTGAAGATAAGTCACGCACGCGGAGTAACAATGTCCGCAACACTCTACTTCCTATTAGACCGGGACCTACGGTTTTTAGTGGATTCCGAACCACTACAAACATCCATTGGGACTCGAACCCGAAACCTTGGTGTTAGCCACTCGGCCATTTAGGCCCATGTTTCTAGATATAGGGGGGCATTTCTTAACATTCAGATAATAGTTATTAGTATCTTTAAGTGAGTAATCATCACAACGTTCTTTTAAATTATATTTCGCAACTTTTTCATTTGCTATGGAAATTACCTTTTTGTATGCAGAAAAATGATGTTTCTAGTTAATGGTTTTAAAGTTGACGGCTTGCAAGGTTGTGCCACACAGTTTTATCAAAAAGGGTGTTTTTTATTTTACTTTTGTAACACGCTCTTTTAATCATATTTCAGTGTGATTAAAAATGAGCGTGTTACAAAAGTATCGTATTTATCGATGCCTCGTATTTGGTGATTTGAAATCCTAACCAAAGTAATAGAAAAATTTAGAATTGAATTTCCCCTATCGTCAAAAACCATTCAACCAACTATTAATTAACTTCGAATTTCAGTTATTTACAATAATTAAGGACTATGGAAGCTTAATTATATAATACCGTGGAATACCAATCAGCCTAGAAATTTATTAAAATTAATTAAGATTGATTAATGTATTTACATGTCTTTCTGCAAGGTATGATCAATTTTAAATCAAAATATATAGATAAATACGAGATATTTTTAAAACGATCCGGACCTTTCTCTACGAATTAAATTTAACTGAATAAATTAAAAATGGAATTAATTCTATTATCGTCTGCAACATTAAAATTATTCTTTGTTTTAAAATGTTGCTGGAAAATAAAAATTTCATGGTTATATTTTTGCATTTTACGAAGAGACATACTTTTATTCGATTATTAAAGCAATTTTCTTTTAATATTTCTACACGTAGAATAAGTGACAAAATTAAATTTAAATGAATAAAATAAAAATGGCATCAATTCTAATAGGGTTTTAATTATCCTCTGCATTATTAAAAATTATTCTTTTCTTTAAAAGTAGCTGGAAAAATAACAAAATTAAAAGAATTATATTTTTGCCATTTACGAAAGAAACATTCTTATTCGATCATTAAAAAAAAAAAAAAAAAAAAGATGTGAAACGTATGGTTTTTATAATATTTCTACACGCAAAAATAAGTGACAATATTAAATTCAAATGAATAAAATAAAAAATTGCATCAATTCTAAATAGAATTTTAACTATCGTCTGCATCGTTAAAATTATTCTTTGCTTTAAAATGTCGCTGGAAAATAAAAACTTCAAGGTTATATTTTCGTCTTTTACGAAGAGAAATACTTTTATTCGATTATTAAAAAAATATGTGAGAAGCATAGCTTTTTAAATATTTCTAAACGTAAATTGAGTGCAAAAAATTGGTTTTAAATGAATAAAGAATGACATCAGTTCTAAATAGGGTTTAATTATCGTCTGCATCATTAAAAATATTCTTTACTTTAAAATGTCGCTGGTAAGCAAACAAAGAATTCAAGGCTATATTTTTGCCTTTTACGAAGAGAAATACTTTTATTCGATTATTAAAAAAATATGTGAAAAGCATAGCTTTTTTAAATATTTCTAAACGTAAATTGAGTGCAAAAATTAGTTTTAAATGAATAAAATAAAGAATGACATCAGTTCTAAATAGGGTTTAATTATCGTCTCATCATCATTAAAATTATTCTTTGCTTTAAAATGTCGCTGGTAAGCAAACAAAGAATTCAAGGCTATATTTTTGCCTTTCACGAGAAATACTCTTATTCGATTATTAAAAAAAACGATGTAAAAGCATGCTTTTATATATATATATTTCTACACGCAAAATAAAGTTATATAATTATTAAAAAAAAAGGAAAGAAACATCAAAGTTTACATTTGACTTCGGACAGATAAAATTCATATTCAACACAGGTACATACACAAAATCACATCTCATGTTTAAAAAAAATTCCAATACCTCAAAAAAAAAAAAAAAAAAAATATCGCAAATCAAACATCTCTGTTTTCAATTAAAAAAAAAAAAATGTTCGTCGGTTAACGTGGGGAGAAAAAAGGGAAAAATAGAAACATATAGTTACAATTAATGAGCCTTGGATATATTTATCTGATCGCAATAAAAAATCGATTTACTACCAAAAAAGGTTAAAAAAAACCCTGAAATGTTGGTTCAGACTAAACAAGGAAAGTTTTGCTGAAGATTTCATGATCATTACTGGATTTTCTTAAAATAATGACAGTAAAACTTAAAATAATAAAAAAGTAAAAAAAAATGTCAAAATTATCTCGGATTACTAACAGAAATAAGTTTTAAATCTATTAACGTACGGAACAATACAGATCATTTTTATGTGAACAGAATATGTGATTATTTTTATGCTTCCTAGAATAAGCAATTAAATTATATAAAGAAGCTAATATTAAAAGGTATTAAGAAAGTCAGCTTATATTAAAGAAAGAAATATATTAAAATGTATATTTTAAGGTATAGAAAGTCAGATAATATTAAGGAAAGAAATATATTAAAACATATATTTAAAGGTATAGAAAGTCAGCTAATATTAAAAGGTAAATTTCATACGGAGCAAACCCAATATTTAAATGTTTTGACAGTATTAATAATATTTAAATGTTAATCAGAATACTAAATATTTAGTTTATAATTTCATGAAATATATCGGAAATAAAACAAAAGCATGCATTTCATTTTTTTTATCCATTATTACTTAAGTGATTTGTTAATAGTGTAGAAAAATAATTAAATAGTTTTAATTTAAAAATTATCGTTAATAGGCTAATAATATTAATTATAAAAAACATAAAAATTTGTCATAGAAAGTCTCTTAAATTACAATGATTAAAAATAAAAGTTTGTATATAAGAATGGAATAATAAAAAAATACAAAATTTCTCATAAGGAACAATATGTTAAAAACAATATACGTACAGTAGTTCTTAAAAGTGTACACTTTAAGTATTTGTAGAAAAAGCGCTGTAGTATAGAATTGAATTTGAATAGAAAGTCCAATATTTTTTTCATGTCATCTCCATGTAACCGAACAATTATTAAAAAACACAATGATTCATTTTCTTTTAATTAAAATGAAAAATGCAAGAAGACATAGAAAATACATGTCACAAAAGTGATCGTACACCGAAAACCTTTCGAATGAATTCATAAATAAAATTATCGTCTGCCCTTTTTTATTTTTGCATTTAAAAAAAAGGGCACATTTTTATTTTGGCATTAAAAAACTTTTTTAAAGCCTCTGTCTTTTGCATTTTTTTTTTGTGGCAGTTAAAAAATCTTTTGGGTTTAATTTTTGCTTGTTTATTTCGCTCTATTGTATTTATTTTTAAAAATGGCTTGCATTTATAAGGAAACTACGAACAGCATAACGAAATTTTTTCGAAGTGTAGGAAGACTTTGCTAATTTTGATTATTGTTTTTCCAAAAGATAAAGTTTTGCTAAGTTCTTAAAATGTTCAATGTATTATTTAGAAAAATTATGGATATTATAAAAAATTTCATTCTGAAATTTTAATTTTTATTAATGGATTGAGTAGTATTTCATGATATTAGTCAAACAATTATATAAGTAAGTTCACTTTTTGGGAGCCATTTTAATTATATAATTCTTTGATATTTGACAAAAATGGAATTTGTTTCCAATAAGAAGAATATGACGGTAAAAATCTAGAACCCTGTACCCTTTGTGCCAAATACTTCGCCAGGATGCCAAGTCGCCAAGTAAACAAACAAAATGACTGCAGAAGAATGGAATTTATTTCAATGAAATGAATTCTTTTTTATTTCAAAAGTGAACAATCACCTACCGTATAACTTTTTAAAATGCAAAAGTAGTCTTAAAAGTAAAGTTTCGAGTAATAATTATCCATTACAGAAAATGACTTTCCTTAAAATTAAACTTTTTAAATTAAATCATAACATATTTGTTGTGTTTAAATGCATTGTGCAGAATATTTTTTAAATGAAAAATTTCAGATTCCCTTATCTTTTACAATAGAGCGATATTTTACAATTATTTTATCATGCATCAAAAATAAAATAATGCTACTTTATAATAAAAACATACCCTTTTATTTTGAAACTGTCAATGGAAATTTCTCATTTCTTGTAAAACTATATCACAGGTTATTTTCATCGTTTACATATGGAATATATAACACGCAGTTGCCATCAAAAAACATTAAAATATACATTATAGCAACTTGCAAACCAAATTGTTTTATATTCTTCTCATTGGCAACACACGCAAGACACATTAATCAAATTTTTCTTTTTATTATTTTTCGTATTCAAACCACTTTAAATTTTAGATTTAGGAAAGCGTAAACTGGTAGGAGGAAATGCATGGACGAATAAAGAATAAAAGTAGACTTATGTTTAAATTTTACTTGCAAATATTATCATGACGTAGTTAAAAACTGAATAAGTTTTAAAAAAAAAAATGCTATTTGCTTATTCTGATTTTGAAGCAAATGTCCTGAAATGATTTATGTTCAAGTGAAAAAATTTAATGTGTCTTTTGGTAACAATTCTAAGAATCTTTTTCTAGAGCATTTTGTGGTAAAAGTAATTTAAGTCTAATATGATATAGAAATATTTTTCTTCGCACCGATAACTGCAATTAAATCATTATAATAATAAAAACTTAAATAAAATAATACAGTTCATTTTGTAAAATATTAAAAATATTTTTTCGTATTTAATTGATTGAATTCTTCTTTTTAAAATCATTAACTAAGGTTAATCTGAAGAAAAAGAAAATAAAACACATTTATATTTTTTTTCAAATTAGTGATATCGAAAGTGTTAATAAATTACAGCATATGTATTATCGAAACGGTAACGCATAAAAACTAATAATTTGCAGAAATATTGGGAGTTTAAGTTTTATGTAATTATATGTACATAGCAATTTTTTTAGTAATGTGCCAATTTTTTAAAGAATTTGTTAATTATTTTATTGATTGAAATTATTTATTTTATCTTGAAATTCTGTCTTTAAATAGAAACTGATGATATATTGATAACTAACAAATATGGCCTGGCATCGGTTGATATCAGTGAAATATATATATGTGAACGAGTAACGATTAAATATGAACGAGTTTGGCAGATTAACAAAGCTCCTCGGCTGTGAAGCAGCTACACTCTTCTGTCTTGAATGGAAGACGAGATGTTTTTGGTCAAACCCATTGAAATTGTTATGACATTATTTTAAAAATAAATATAATTAAATATAATAATTATAAAATATTAATAAATATAATTAAAATTAAGTGAAGAAATAATTAAATTATTAATTATTAATTCCTTCATTGAGGAATGAATAATTAATTAAAATAATTAATTAATATTAAATAATTATTTTACTTTTTGCACTTTAATAAGTAATTAAAATCGCAAAAAGGTTACAAGCAAAAATAAAGCCAAAATTAAGGAAAAAGAAAAGAAAAGATAATGGTATGAGCCACTAACAAATAGAGTTTGCAGTAATGGTAGATGCAGTAATGATAGTAATAAAGATAGAGAGCTCTGCTCTTCTCTATCTTCTTTTTAGAAAAAGAAGATTAGGGAGGGGGCAGTATTAAAAATATTAAGCACGATTTTCTGTTTTCGACATTAAAATATTGTAAAAGGATAAATATGAATATTAGTTAAACATTTGTTTGGAAACACAAATTTGAAGAAGAATTCGTAAAGAATTATAGTTCCAAGTCGTAATTTTTTTGCAGATGATTTTTGCATTAAATAATTTGAAATTACAATTTTGACAAAAATAATTATAATAAGGTTTTTATTTAATGAAAAAAATAGTTAATAAGAGTTTTTTCATGATTTTTAGTAATGCAACAGATTAAGAATTAATAATTAGGAGAAAAGTTTAGACTTCTAAGAGTAGCAGTTTTTAAATGTGAAGAAATACAGATAGACAGACAAACGATTACTTTATTCATACAGTGATTGCCATTAATTGTAATTGTAATTGAATTTATTAATATAATATATTTTTAAAAACATTCGTTTTACAGTAACAAGATAAAATATGCATTTGCAATAATTTTACATTTATAATTTTACTTTTGAATTTAACAATAAAAAACAAAGAACATTTTAAAACACATTAAGACTGTTTAATAATATGGCATTAGAATGGAATTGGAATTATAAGCATAAATATGCAAATTTTGTTAAAATATTTGCCTTAAAATAACTGAAATTTGCTAAGCTCAACATCAGAGCTATATATAGTCATTGTCACTCCTCGGAAATCTTTGGCTGCTTTGACAACAGAAGTGATATGATTGGCTCACATTGTCGTCTTCTGGCAAGGAGGCATCAGTGGATGACGGATCTTTTTGCCATTCTGTGATTTCTTGTCAAAAGGAACTTCACAATTGGCGAGATGTCACGATGCTTTAACTGCAAATAATTTTCATCAAGCCAGCAATAATTGCCAAAGACAAACCTGATACTTACAATGTGTTGAAAATTTCAATACTGGAGATTGCAGAATCAAAGAAAAATGCATACCCTGTATAAGCTGCGGAGAAAAGGACACGTTGTCTTTTAGAGAGGCTGCAAAAACTTTCCCAAGAACAGGCTAATTTGTTCCCCATCAATGATCACTCCGCGCTATCATAAATGGCAGCCCAATGTCATTTTTTGCCCAACTTCTGAAACCTCAGACCACTACTCTTCAACAAATTTCTCCTGATCAAATTAACCTCAACCTGATCAACGCTAACATTTGGAACTCATCTCACCAGTGGCCTGATGGTCAACTGGCTATCGCTCTGGCCTTTAGTACCACAGGCTTCAGGTTCGAATTCTGGCTGTGGCATGAAATTAATGGTTTGGAATCCCTATTAAACTGTAGTTTCTGTTCTAATTAGCCTAAAGTGTGCAAAAAATGACCTTAGAGCGACAAACTAAACATCAAACCTCACTCCTATCACAAGAACTAAAATTAAATTTTTATAGTAACTAAATAGAATAATGGATTCATTTCCTAAATTCACTCCAAAGGCTTCAATGTGCTGAAAATATCATATACAAACTAGACATTTTCTTAGAAGCCATGTCTTCGTCAAACCTGAAAGATACATGTCTTTAAAATATTTCATACCTTTCACAACGGCTCAATCACAACATCAAACTGTTAAACAAACCTGCAATATTTGATTCCCGATAGTTTCATATTCTATTTTCAGCCATTTCATTTTCTACAGATGAATTTCATATTTACTCCTTCTTAAATATTCAAATACTAACAATCTTTTCTACTTTGACATTACCGGAGATGGGGCATTCCGAAGGGACTGGCGAGCTCCATAAAGTAATAAAGTGCTTGTCAAGTTGGCACAATGTCACGTTTGCAGTTCGTTACATATTTCTCCTCAACTTGCTTCCACTGGGGCCTCGGATTTACATCCGAAGACGACCTGGATGCTGCTATCTGCGTCGAAGATCTTGAGTAGAAATTTCGTTTCAATACTGCTGACATTAGAAGGAACGCGCAGTCAGTTGTCAGTAAGTTTCTTAAGTCGTCTCTGTCTCCGAATCTTTGAGATTGGTCTTGCACCAGGTTCATGACAAGGCAGTAATGCCGAAACATGATTTCCTGTGGAAGAAAAAGTATATATTTTGATAAAATAGTGTACGAGGCAAGATATCTTTGTGTCATAATAGTATGCAACCTATCACACCAGGGTCATGAATTGTGAGGTTTTGTCATTTTTAGAATGTCTAATTTATTGTAAAAAAATTGCGTCACCAGTTTTAGAGATTCTATCAAAAGCATACATTTTAAGAGAGAAAATTTCTTATAATTAAATTTTATTTATCTTTATTATATTTATAAATTTTACACTTTTTTCAAGTTAAAATCAGCAATGATCAACCTACATTTTATTTATTTTCCTCAGAAATACCATTTTCTTATGGCATCATTCAAGGAGGTAGTTTATGCTACAGTTAGTTTGTAAATCAAGCCAAAGAATAAAAGACCCATTATTCTGTTAGAGATATAACTAAGGAGTAATTCTAATTAATTAATTTCTTCATTCAACAAGATTGCCCTGTGGATGATATATTTGTGTAAAGGTTTGTTTTAAACAACAAGATCGCTCTGTGGATGATATATTTGTGTAAAGGTTTGTTTTACATATTGAATGTCGCAAAACTGTTGTCACAAATGATTAGTCTTGAGATCACCTCTTAAAAACTTCTTCAATTAATGTCGTGGCATATTTTGTAGAAGTAGAGTTAGGTAATGAATATACACTCATGTCCATAATTTAAGGATAATGAAGTTCAGGCAAAGAAAGAGATAAAAGCAAAACAAATTTGACTTATTTGTAAAGTCTATTTATTAAACAAAAGGTAAAGAGCAAAAAAAGATGCAATATGTTTG
The DNA here is from genome assembly GCA_021605095.1 of Caerostris extrusa. Classification (NCBI taxonomy): domain Eukaryota; kingdom Metazoa; phylum Arthropoda; class Arachnida; order Araneae; family Araneidae; genus Caerostris; species Caerostris extrusa. The sequence goes on from BPLR01019946.1 coordinate 96,168, forward strand.
ACATAATTAATAAAAATTGCGATTTTTACTCCCTGGAGCAAATTTCAAAAAAAGAACCTATTTACAAAAAACAGTATAACATGGTTAGTATGATGGTTAATATGGAGTATCTCTCCCGGGCGATGCAATACCGGCCTTACAACGCCTAGGCATGCTGAGTATCAAATTATCAATCTGATCTTGGGGACTATTACACCACTCATTAAGCAATGCCCTCCGAAGTTCCGGTTGACAGGTGGGAGGGGGTTGACGGGCTGCAATTCGTCGGCCAAGCATATCCCACCCATGCTCTATTGGATTCAAGTCCGGTGAGTATGCTGGCCAATCTATACGGGTGATATCCTCCAATTGAAGGCATTCGTCTACAATGTTTGCACGGTGAGGACGGGCGTTGTAATCCATAAACAGAAATTCAGCACCCATGGCGCCCCGAAACAAACGTACATGTTGTTCCAGAATGACATCCCGATAGATGTGGCCTGTCATCGTTACACTCTGAACATGCAGGTCAGTTCTGGAACCAAGAATAATTCCTCCCCAAACGTGCCATCCTGCACCACCGTAACGGTGTCGTTCAATGGTGTTTTCTTGGTGGTAACGGGTACCTGGCGCTCTCCATATGAAAGTCTGGCGAGAATCAGACTGGAAACTAAACCTGGACTCGTCGGAAAACATCACACCAGACCACTGTTGCGGTGTCCACAATGCATGCTCTCTACTCCAGGTTAATCGCAGGCGACAGTGAGTTGCGGTAAGGGGAACACATCTGACAGGCCTACGAGCATATAGACCAATGTGCCCTAAGCGTCTGTACACGGTCTGCCTTGAAACTGTCGTACCGGTAGCTGAAGAGAGCTGACGAGACAGGTCTGATGCTGTGCTCCGTCTGTTTCTTTTGGCAGTAACTGCTAAATACCGGTCCTCATTCGTCGTTGTAACTCGGGGCGACCTGGGCTGTAACATCTACTCACATTACCATCATCTTGGAATCGTTGCCAAAGCCTGGAGATGACACTCTGGGCGATTCCAAGTTCCTCGGATACTTCCAGATGGATACGTCCACATTCCAGTCGTCCGATAATTCTACCACGTAAAAAAAATCGTCCAAATGCTTCCTTTGTGCCATAACTATGCGGTTATTGCACTGAAAGGCTTTTAAAGCGCTTGTGAACAATTTTACTTCTTTTCCCACCATTACTTATATACCCCTCTCTTACACTCTCGTCATTGTGACGTACTATCTGCGCGATGTGGTGGTTTCCTGTAATTTGCATATTCTTCTTCAAAATGTGTGTGATAATTCTACAGGTGAAATTTTTATTTTAGAGTTCAATTTCTGTGTGATTCTGAATTATCCTTAATTTATGGACATGAGTGTAGTTATATCTTGTGAAGTAGTTTTTTATGAGAAAGACTATTTTTTTATCTGTAGATTTTCCAAGAGAATAAAAAATAAACAAAATTGATTCTGCTAATATGAATATTTATGTGTGTGTAATGTTTTATATTCTGGTGAAAAAAAATATAATTAATAAAGAAGAAATATGAAATATAAAGTTTATTAAAGTATAATTGCTTACTAATAATAAAATATATAATTATTTTGAACATTAGGAAAGAAACGAAATTGCAATATTAATGATTAATAAGAATAAGATTTCAGACTGGTCTTGCTTTTGTTCATTTTATATTGTGGTATTTGCTTTGTTATGTTTATATTACGAGATAAAAACCAATTTATAATTATTGCAAAAATAAATTTTTTGAGAATGATGTTAAAATTTATTTATTTTTAAGAATAATTAATTGTTGTAATAGTTATTCTCAATATTTTTATAAATTAAAATTTAAATGAAATTTGGAAAACTAGTTCCAGAATATCACCTAACATTTGTGGCCTTCTTCATACAGGTAGAATTAGACTATTATTACAAATGAAAAATATTTTTGCAGCAGTTTAAATCAAATAACAATGTAAGTTTTTAATATTTATCCAAAACACGTCAATTAAAGTTAAACTATTACTTAAATATTTAAAAGACCATTTATTAACTATAGCATACTCAAATTATTCATTAAGAACAAGAAAATTATTCTTTCCCCGTAGACTGAAATAAGTAATTCTGAGAAAATTCAGCTTTTTCTAAGAAAGTTCAGCAATTAGAAACTTGAAGTCAAATAATTAATTCTGGTAATTCAAACCTACTAGAACATCAGTTGAATAAATATTCCCAAATTAGATCACAGAATCTGCGATAACAGACGAAAATTGAGAACTAACACGAAGCCTAAAATCGATTGCACATGTGTTCTAATTCGAAACATGGCAGAGGAAACCGAGTTAAATAGAAAGAAAAAGCATCAAAAGAGACCGTGGTATCAGTAACATCGTCTGCGAGAGAGCTGTTCTGAGAAAAGCTCTGCTGACGCTATTGATTTTCTTCTACGGCTCTAGTGCGCTTTTCAGAATTATGTTCGCTCGAGAAAAATTTGCCTCATGCAAAATGGAGATTAAGTTTTGTTTTCATTGGGCCATAATTCTTTTTATTGCTCTTTATAGCCTTAATGTCTTCATCGTTTTTTTTTATTCATTGTTTGCTTCTAGGTTTTCTAAAGAGAGTCTCTCATTATTATTTTTTTGGTTTTCTGTTTTGATTTATTTTTGGCTTCGGTTGTCTTTAAGTAATGAAAGAAGGCATTTTTGGTTCAGAAAAAAATTGTCTGACCTCCACAATAAGAGAGCGTTCTTTTTGACTAAGAAATTTTTAGATATGTTTGAAAAGAAGGAAATATTCCCCAAATTTAGTTTGTTGTAAAAATTAAACTTTATATATGATTTATAAAATTCTATAAGGCATTATTAACAAATTTTTGGTAAATGAGATTTTATATCATTTCATATTCTTTGTGATACTGGCTGCTTATATTATTAGAATTGAAATCTATTTTTTAAAAAAAAAGTTAGCTTGGCAAATAATTTAATTATATATGAAAATCGCTTAATTCATCACTAATAAATTTAAATAAAGTTATTTAATGAAAAAAAAAAAAAGTAACATTGCTAAAAAAAAAAGGAAAAATTGCTCCACTTACTCTGTGTTTTCCCAACTTTCACACTACAGAACTTCAAATATCTATTGAGATCGTTTTAGCGTAAGTTTCTTCATATAGTACTTGTTTGATCGGCACAATCTTTCAAATAATCCTACATACATATTTACCCAGATTTAAATCTGAGGAATGTAAAATCTTAGATATTTGTTAGACGAAATGAAAGATTGCAAGTTTTGTAAATATTTGCAGGGAAGCTTTAAAATAAACAAAAACATTTTGCTGGAGTTTTGATTAAAAATTCTTAAGTTATTTTTAAAGTTACAGTTTTAAATCGGCGAACCTTCCATCCTTCTGCTTTAAAAAGTCACTGAATAAATCTTTTCAGTTTTAGGATAATTTATTCGAATTATTCCCGAAGCCTTCCAAGTGTTTCTTGACACAATTCTCATCTCAAACAACATCAGTATTTAAAATGTCCAGAGTTTGTATGAATTTTTATTTATCTTGGAATTCAATTACATTTAAATACAACATTTTCTCAAAACATTTTTGTAGAATATTTTAATACGAATTCAAGGCCCTGTGAATTTTAAAACATCTTCGAACTTTCGCTTTCATAATTATTCACCAGTACTATTTTTAAATTTACAATCTACAGACTTTGTAGAATATTTAAATATCCTGATCACTATATGGAGTAATCAGGATGTTATTTCAAGCAAATATCTTATTTTTTTTACTACTGTGTCCAAAAGTAAAATCAATTTTCAATTTAAAATTCCAGGGGCTTATGGATTTTTTTTTCTTTTTTAGATTGCTGGCACTGTCCTAGACATCTGTGTGAAATTTCACGTCAAAATAGCTATGAGTGTTTCAGTTACGCTTTTCTATGTAAGACGCTAAAACTGATTCCGGCGATTTTTGAAATGTCCGAATTAAATGAATAAAGAACTTGCATTAAATTTTATTTACGGAAACGTATAGAATGTTGCAGAAGGCATTCGGAGAGCATTCCTATATCGGAAATAAATGTTTAGAAGTGGTATAAACAGTTCGAAGAAGGCAGAGAAGAAGACGAAGAGTCCTCTGGTCGACCATCCATCTCAACCGACAAAAGCTCACATCCAAAAATTAAAGATTTGGTGCTTGCAAACCGTCGATTTACAATTAGAGACCTTGCTGATGACATTGGAATTTCAAAAGGATCGGTCAATTCCATTTTGGACCCAAACGCGTCCAATCTCGAACTGAATGTCCACTGAATTCGCCAGCTCAGACAGCATTGATTCTTCGCAACTTTTTCGCCAAAAATGAAAACCTATATCTTTCCACAACCGCCGTATTCACACCGTCCGACTTCTGGCTATTCCCTAAGCTCAAAAGATCACTCCAGGGACACCGTTTGAGTCTATTGAAGAGATTCAACGTGAATCGCCGCGTGCTTTGAAGGCCATCCCCTGCCGATGACTTTTTAGCACGCATTGAGGATTAGAAAAAGTTGGCATAAGTGCATTTTGTCGGAGGAGGAATTACTTTGAATGGGATGAAATAAATCTGGAAGAATATGTATAGAGTTTTTGAAAAAATTATCTTACTTTTGGGGCACAGTAGTGCTTCCAAATCAATGTGTATAATAAATGTAAGAGTGGTTGGTCCTTGCGTGCATCTATAACTCCATAATCCATTCCCGCAGCTACGTGGAAGTTCTATAAGTATAACAAAAAAAAAGTTATAACAAATAGCCTTCCGTCGTCCATCCATGAAGAAAGTTTTTAGTTTGGAACTGCAGAGGTTGATTGGATTTGGAGATACATCGGCAACGCACGAATAAACCAAGCTTGCATTTAGCTTGGTTATCGTCAGAATATTTAATTTTTTTATTAAGTTAATTAATGTATTATTTATTATAATATTTTTATTAATTTATTTTTTAGGGAATTTCAAATTTTTAAATATTTTAATATATGGATTTTTAAAATAAAATAAAAACATTCTTCTTCTTTACTTGCACTACAGCATGTTAAGCTTCCTTCAACAGATCTGATTAGACGACACAGTTCGCCAAAGATTGATTTTTAATGTTTGCAAAAGTCATCTTTTTAACAGGGCTCAGGGCATGTTATTATTCTCACGAATAAAAATATGCCCAAGCCTTCTGATGTGGAAAGATTTGAAGACTCTGGTAATATTAGGTTGCATATAGCTTCTATAGATTTCATGCTGAAACAAAATTCTCCAACTATCATTCTCTCTAAGTGGCCCAAAAGATTTTTTCGAAGTATTTTTTTAAATAAAAGTCTTCATCTGATTTTATTAAGGGCAGCATTCACTGCCATGCAATATATAAAATGAACTAACTATATATATATATATATACATATATTATGTTATATATATATATATATTATGGACAGAATATATAAGATTTTGACATATGACTTACTGGAACGTTGTCAATTTTTTTAAAAATTTTCTATTCTGATTTTATACGTAATTTGATAAGCATCATCTTAAAGGGAATTTTAATGCGCTAAGTAGCATTTAACAAGAAGTAATTTGTTGTCCAGTGGTGAATCGACAAAAAAGAAATAGAAAGATTCGATTTTTATGCAATTCAAACTTTCATAATTATTCACTGGTACTATTTTTTTAATTTACAATCTACAGACTTTGTAGAGTATTTAAATATTCTAATCACTCCATATAAATTACTACTGTGTCCAAAAAAGTAAGACCCATTTTCAATTTAAAATTCGTGAATCTTATGGAATTTCAATTTTTTTTTTTTTAGGTTGCTGGCACTGTCCTTGACATCTGCGTGAAATTTGATGTCAAAATATTTATTAGTGTTTGAGTTACGTTTGGCTTTGTGAGACGCTAAAAAAGTGATTTAAGCGATTTTAAAATGTTTGAATTAATTGTGCAAAGTACTTGCATTAAATTTTGTTTGTGGAAACGTATATAATGCTGCATAGTATATAATGCTGCATGCTGAATAGCGCAGAAATGAGATGGATGAAAAGCACGTTAAGTTGTTTTTTGGCCTGCATATCAACCTGGTCATTTCTTTAAATCCCCCAATGGCTTGGAATCCATTGCATAGCAATGAATTTTTTGGTGTTCAACAACTTATCTATCTTTACTATGCCGTTCCAGAAATCACAGTGATTGGGAGTTGTCAAGTGCAACTCAAAACTCAACAAAACCGCACACATCAAGCACGCACAAGCGCATGAACAAAAAATTAGCGTACAAGCAGTGCGAAGGGAAGAATTAGAGATTGCAATTTGATAGATGAGGTATTCTATTGCGATCCTACTAAAAAAGTGCAAAGAACAAAAAAAGTGCTGTCATTGGCAAAATGTATGAAGTGTATCAAATGTTCTGCGATGCCAAGAAATTCAGCAGAGAAAAACATCAGGAGTGTGCTGCATGAGTGGAAAATTCAATTAGCACTACTGGAAGTGCCTCCACAAGAATTATTTCATTACATGACTGAAGAAAATTTGGAATCAAAACATTTTCTACAAAATATGAGATTGTATAATGCTTGCTTTCAAATGACACCATTTGATGCTACTACCATGAGCAATGAAAAGTATCATTTTAATATTGTGTTTCCGATTAAAGGACAAATCTATCATAAAATAGAAACATTGTTACAATTGCGAAACGAATCTCAATTTTTGCAAGTGTGTTTTATCCGTAACAGACAAACGAAAGTCAATCAATGTTGCGCAAGTATTAGTGAATGGAGACGGAAAATCATTGTAGAGTATTACGTAATTTACGTAAGCACAATCAATTGGTAAACGTATTCTAAACAGCACTGCATCCAAAGGTACTAAATGAGTGTAAAATTGTAATTCAGAGCCGACAAAAAGACCAATTGGAGAACAGATATATCGATTCATTGCATCTCATTTCAATAAAATTGTCGTTGTAATTGTGGACAATGAGTACACAAGTCATGATATAACTATTCAATGAAGAGCATTATAACGTATCACAGAAACACAATCGTACTTACAATGCAATAACCATTATTTTTTATAAAAGGAACCATTTCAGTTTGAAACAATTTAACCCAAATATAGGTGCAGAATCAAATAGAAGAGTAACTTTAAATTTTAGGCAGAAAGAATGATATATCGTCCATAGGGGGCACTGCATACTATAAAGGAACCAAAATAAATTGCGTACAGAGAAGTACAATCACTAAGAAACGTATTATCATGAATAGCTCCATCATTAACAATATTTGAATATTGGTGATTTTGTCATTAATTTGCATAGATTTGGTTTGGCTTGGTTTGTCGCTCTACGGTCATCTTGTACACACGTTAGGCTAAGCAGACCGGGACCTACAGTTTAAAGTGGATTCTGAACCACTACAAACATCCATGGCACCGTCGAAACTCGAACCCTGTTGTACCGAGCGCCAGAGCGCTAGCCACTCGGCCACCATAATTTGCATAGGAAGTCTACGACAAGTGCACCAGTACAAACACGATGCTATGTATAACAAAATCATATGATCGCTCTATTTTATTCATATATTAACTTACAATTCCTTCAACATCGAGATAAAAGAAGATATAATTTATGGACAGGCAAGGATGGCATAATATCTTCAGAAGCAAATGAGATTCATGGATGTCATTAGAAGTTCTCTGATTTTTGGAATCGTTAGTTGTACAATTAAATAGCAGATTGTCAGTCAGGATTTGTTTCATCTTTTGAATGTTTTTGTAATTTCAAATGTTCCATATGTTTAATAGTTTGGATGTTGTTCAGAAGATGTTATTTGGTCACATGAAAAGTCCGTCCAAATCAAGTTGATCAAGTAATTTGAGGTGAATTTCCAAATCCAGAACGAGAATATAGAGTTAGTAATATAATAATGAAAAACATAATTCATGATATATGCGGAGGATTAAATATGAATTCTTCATGTGTGAGTGAAGGCAAGTGCATAAAAAATATCCAAGGTCATATTTAAACGAGACTCAAACAGGGAAAAGGAGGATATCCTAGATACAGAAGACGATCTCAGAAAATGGTAGTTTTACTGCCAAAATAGGAATGCGTGGTAACCAAGACATAGAAGTAAAATAATTAATGAGGATTGTGACATGCAATCCGCTCCTTTCATAAAATATTTCATATTTTTCTTCATATGTGGAATATTACAACTCAGCGAAATCAAATATGTTAGCAAAAGTAGTGATATGGCAGAAAACAGAGAACAACACCCGAAAGATTAAATACTTCAGTACCAAAAAAACCAAAGGGTAAAGTCAGGCTTCTCCCTTTGGCTGCACCATGTCTTTGTGCCGCGAGGTCAGGACAAAAAGCAGTTGCATTTTTACCCTTTATCATGACTCGTCAGTTTAAGACATACGGGTTCATGGACTTGATCTAGATGTTACTGTCGACCCAAGTGGGATAAGAAACAACAACTCAACTAGCAGATGTTATTTGGAGTGCATTTAGAAAACGGCCAACGATTAAATTTACTAAGTGAATCTGCAGGTAAGCAGTAAACCATCTTTGAATACGACATTAGCTGCATTTTTTCAATTTTTCAAAGTGATGCATTTATAAGAACGTTGTTATATGCCGATGTACCATCGCATTATAGGAATGCACCAAGGATAAAACTTTCAATGAAGAAAGCAAAAGGTCCAATAGAAAGTTCCGAAGGAATCTTTAAAAGTGGCACATTGGGACGAGTGTACACGGTCCAAAAAAAATAGATACATATGTGAAAATTACGAAGAAGCATGTGAGCATTTAGGATTATCGCAAAATGATAACCACTGGGAGTTGCCACTTCGCAGTAGCTGAAAAGCAGCAACCGCAGAACAAGCAATTGATCTTTTTTTTTTTTTTTTTTGTTCCAATGCAGCTGGCAAACACTTAGACAGCTTGGTCTTGGATGCCTTAAGGCAAGCGCTTCACAGACGTTACTCACTTTGCATTACCAGGGGGGCGCGTGTAATTTGAAGATACGGACTCGGAGTAACAATGCCCCGCAACGCTCTACGATCTATTAGGACCGGGACCTACTGTTTAAAGTGGATTCCGAACCACTACAAACATCCATGGCACCCCGGGATTCGAACCAGAAACCTGTGGTACCGAGCGCCAGAGCGCTATCCACTCGACCATTCAGGCCCCAGCATTGATTTATTTGCAATAATATTGACAATATGTCGTCCATCGAATACAAATAGATTATTATTACAAATTATGAAGGCACTCACCAAGTTGATTGAATAATTGCCCAAATTGTATTAAATCATTCGTAAGTTCAATTTTTGCCAGTTACACAATCAACTGGATACCAACTGTAATAATGATCTATTTAGATTCAATGGACTACACATTGTCAATATTATTGCAAATAGATCTGTAACTAAGATCTATCTATCTATATGTAATATCGTCAACAGCCCAAATGAATTAATTAAGTTTATCTGAATATTGTTAAAAATTACATAAAGCCAAATTTGTTATTTGAAGAGCAATTTTAGCAATAAGAAATGAAATAGTTGACCATATTAATTTCAAAATTCAAAACATTCGGGCGGAGAATAGAATACATAAATCAATCGATTCAATGGTTGATTTAAATGAAAACGCTAATTTTCTCATTGAATTTTTAATTCGATGCATGTTGATGTTTACGTTGTTTAACATTAAACATAGGATCACCCCATTATTTTGTTATAAAAATTTAGATTCACCAATAATATGTAATGGAACAAGAATGACAGTGAAACAGTTATCAAACAATGTAATTGGAGCGAAAATGTCAGGAAAAGATAAAGGAAAACAGTATTTATTCAGAGGATTCTGCTGTTATCTATCGAACTGCCATTTTAATTCATTGCAATTTTCAGTAAGATATTTAGTATCAATATAAATAAGAAAAAAGGATAAACTTTAAGATACTGTGGTATTAATTCTAAACAAATCACGATTTTCTCATAGTGAGTATGTAACTTGCTTTAGAGTGAAAAATTCAAAGAATTTAAATATTTACTCACCAAATAATAAGATGACAAATGTAGTTCATTAACAATTATTGTAATAGAATAAGTTAATTAAGTATGAAATAAAGTCAAAACAATTAAATAAAAAGCAAAATTTTTTTTTCACATTAAAAACAACTGTATTATGAATATAATGAATTAGTTTAGCTTTATAATTTCTATTTTTTTAAGGTTAATTTTTTTTTTAATTCACATTTGATAGCAGCTAACCGAATTTGCTTGAAAAAATCAAAAATCTTATTTTCAGTTGATAACAAAGAAATTTCACAATACAGAAATCATTTATTTTTAAAAATATTTTACTTGTCAGTTTTTTATATTTGTATTTTGTTATTTGAATCTTTGTATTTTTAATGTTCGGTTTATTTACTTTTCATAAGTTTTATTTATCGATAAAAAGTACATTATGACAAAAATAATAATTTCCGTATTATAAATATGTGTTTGACGTAATTAGCAGATTGAGAAAATCTGAATATTCTTTTTAAAAATTTTCATGTTAACATGCGTGGAAAATTTTTCAGTAATACAATTATTTATATGAAATAAACTTATAACATCTAATTTAGTTTGTTTACACAAATAATTTAAATTTCCTATATCATTATCTTTTAACTTATATGAAATCTTTTTTTTATTTAAAATCCGTGGGTTAAAACTAGTATTTGCAAGGAAAAACAACCAACTTATTAAGTTTAATTACATTATATTTTGTATATTTTACCAAACTATCTCATGATTATGTAAAAAATGCAATCCCCAAAAAATATTAAACAAATTCTACGAATAAAATAACACCGTAATTATTAGATCCAGACTTCTTATTTTTCATTAATTATAATAAGATGTTATAGTTTTGAAATTAAATAGGATATGTTTAGAATTTTTATTTATTATTATTATTGTTATAAATTTTCCTTATTATTAAATCTAATTATTAAAATATAATGATTGCAATCTCTTTTTGTAAATTTTTACCCATGTTTTCAATGGTAACGCCCTGAAATGATGTCCGATCCGAAATAAAGTTATGCCAAAAAAGGAAACAATGGAAGTGGAAACAATGTTGGCAAAAATGGAAGACAATGTTAAAGCGTATGATCGTGAAAGGAAAAAGAATAGCCCGTTCGAAGCTTGAAATTCGTGCCCGCCAAAATGCCCTTCAACGGGAGCGTCGAGCTCTCAAGCGTCAACAGGCTATCAACCCTCACGATGACAATATTAAACACACGAAATGTGTTCAAACTCCTTCTCTTTACTCTCCCTCCTGTTCTTGTCCTCTCAAGGATACTTTTAATTCGTCCTCTTCAGTTACTCCTTCCTGCACCCATTGCTTCTTGAACAATACTCATTCCGATTTAAACGACTACTCTCATGAGAAACAGTGGCTCAAAGTCGAAGAACGTTTCTTTAAATCAAATTGCAATAATTTTCTCTGTCGACTTGGATGAAGCTGACTTTTGTAAAACGTGCAGCGATCATATTCGTAAACGCAACGTTCCAAATCTTGCAGCCAATTATGGCTTTCGATATCCTGAGCAACCCTCCTGTTTGTCTGAGTTGAATGACTTGAAGAGCGTCTCGTTGCTCTTCGTATCCCTTTCATGCAAATACGAGAGCTTGGTCGGGATCGTCAATATGGTATCAAGGGATCCGTTACGAACGTTCCTAACGACTTGCACAAATCGGTCGACTGTCTTCCTCGCAATGTAAACGATTCAGCCACTATCTACGTGAAATTGAAGAAACGTCTCTCTTTCAAATCGCACTTTATGTATCAATGCGTTAATCCCAATCGTGTTTACAATGCGGCTTTGTATCTAATGAACAAGCCTTTATACCAATCACAAAACGTTAATATCGATTTGGAATGGCTCGAAAAAATTTCGAACAGAATCGTTTCCTGAAGGTTCAAATGCTTTCGCTGACCTGAATTCTATCTCTTCGGAAGAGAACGATGAGTCTGATATAGACGACGATGATTATGACGACCCATTCGTAAATCCCGCTCCAGCCGAGACGGTCATTAATAAACTCAATACCAACATTGATGCTGGATTGGCATTAGCACCTGGTGAAGACCAAATGCCTTTGTCAGTATTGTTTGATGATCTTGCAGAAGAGCTCTCTTACCCAAGAATCTACTGTGGTGATATGCGTCGTTTTACGAGAAAGAAACCTCCCACCTACTCAGAGATTGTTAAATCTGAATTGAGACGTTATGATCGTCGAGGTGCTACACCTCAAAAAAATTTTGTACAGCCATCAAAAAAAAATTTACATAAACTTCTTTTAAGTAGTATACAAATTTGTCTTCGAAACAAAAATTCCTACCGATTCCTCTTTGACCGCGCAACAAGTTCAAGACCAACAATGTTTACGTCAACTCTTTTACAAAAATCAGGCATACAAGTTCATGAAGACGATCAAATGCAGTCCGGCTCACTGGGAAAACGAAAAAAATCGCGTGTGTGCTCAAATCCGACAATTTGGTATGCCAACACTCTTTTTGACATTGTCTGCTGCCATTTCATGTACCAATAATGCAAATACAAAAATGCAAACACCAAAAATGCAGATACCCATGGGTAAACTGTACATCGGCATTAGACGATTACAATTTTTTTAAGAAGTGTAGGAATTTAAGAAGTATAATTAATCATTTACATCCAAAGTTTTAGTTCTAATTATTTTTATTTTTTTATTCATTTCTAATATTTTTGAATACTTTTAACTGTTGTAGTGTGTAGGTTGGGCAGATTGTAACTGGGTGTGGTTGGATTGAGATACTTGACGCACAGTCTGGAGAACTTACGTCTTTATTTATACACACACAAACACCACACACACACAATTAGAGACATGCAATAGTTAACACTTTTAAAGATAGACAATTATAGATTCGTGGAAGGACTCCACTTCTAAGCCGAAAACCCGAAACTTGGTTACGCGCAGGGTACGCGAAATATAATTCCTTTGGGAGGGAGAGAGTCTGTAGGCCAACTAATGCGCAGGGGTTGTGCTTAATATATATATCCTCTGGGGGCGAAAGTCTCGAGGCCGACTAACCATTTCTACTGAAGGCCACAAGGGGGAAGAGGCTCTCTTGGCAGTGTGGTTGCATGGACGCATGGTTGCAACCCCCTTCTGATTCCGCCCCGAACTCAACCACAACCAGTTACAATCTGGTTGCCCAACATGCATACTACAATCTGGCGCTAACGTGGGGGTGCTCTTGCCAGTGTGTAGGAGGAAGTACGATTACACATATGTTTTAATTTACATACTTTGTTATTAATATTTAAGCATAAAAATCTAATTACCCATATTTTCACGATAAAAATGTTACAGCTTGTAGATGTTATAAAATGATTTATGGCATCATTGGCTTTCGAAGAATCAGCTATATTTATAGAATTAAATACGTCCATTCTCTCTCGAACATAAAACTTCATATTTAAACAACATTTTTTCTATTTAAGATATCAATAGGAATACAAAAATTAAGCATAAATATACTGACATTTTTTTCTAAACAATGGCATGCGAAAATAAAAAAAATATGAAAGAAAAAATAAAAATATCGTCAAGGAAAAAAAAGAAAAAAATGAAAGTGTTAGAAAAAGTGACCGAGTAAAAAAATAATACTTAACTTAATGAGCAATCTCTTAAATTAATTTTTTGAGTTGTTTTTTCAATATTTGATTAAAGATTCTACATTTTTTAATTGAAAACCTTGTTAATTTTTTTTATATTTGTCTATATCCATCAATTGAATATTTTTTATCAAATATGGATTAATTGTTCTAATAAAATAGAACTTGGCCTATTGCTTTGTTTATTTTATTAAATAAATCTTTTTTTTTTTTTTTTTTGTAATGAATTTTAGTGTACTTTTGGCTTTCTATAAAAATGATTTATAAGACTTCGTAAAATGCTTAGTTGGACTTCTTAATTTCTTAATTATCCAATTTACTTTGTAATTTTAAATATTTTTTTAAATATCCATAATACTAAAATTTATGACTATTTTATTATGCCATAAACTACATGACTGTTAATATATTGAATGTCTTTTGCTATTACGAAAAAGAAATTTTTCAATAAAATTCAGATATAAATTAACAAACTTTTTGTAATTTTAATTTATTACAAATTACATTAAATTGTTTAGTACTCTTACCTAAAGTTCTTTTTCTTTTTTTTTTTCAAAAAAATAAAATTTGCACATCAATAAAAATAAAATGTGTATCCACTTTAAAAATTAACTTAAAAATAATTAATTATTTTAAATTAACTTAAAAAATAATTAACAATAATTTTAAAATAAATTTAATAATAAATAAAATTATAAAATAAATTTTAATAAAAAAAATTATTATTTTTTTTTTTAAATATCCATTATACTAAAATCTATGACCATTTGATTTTGCCATGAAACAAAAAAACTACATGACTGTACGTCAATAAATTGAATAATTTTTATTTATTTAAAAAAATTCAGTCTATTCAGATGTAAACAAGAAAACTTTGTGATTTTAATTTATTTACAACTAACATTAAATTATTCTTGTTTTCTTACTATAAAGTTTCTTTTTTTTTTTTTTTTTTAAATAAATTTGTACCTCAATGAAAATAAATGTATGCAACAAAAAAAAATGTATAATGTTAGCAGATGCTATAAAGAATATATATTTGTAACATCTGTTAACATAATTAATATAATGATTTATGACAATCATTACTGTTATTAATGTCTTATTATTATAGTTTTAAACAATAGCATAATTAATCATGCTATTGTATTTTTAGTTTAACAAATAAATTTTAATTACTGTGGTTATAAAAATTATTATTATTATAAAACTTTGTTATTATTATTATAAAACAAATTTATTTTAATAAGCAATGCAAATACATACATATTACTTTTTCCATTTCTTTATAAATTAAAAAAACACAAAAAGAAATCTGTAATAAAATTTTACATTTGCTGAGTCATCAAATCTTACTTTTACCACAAAAAACAATGTTAATATTTTGCTTAACTTCAAGCTGTGAATATTAAGAACTGAATTATTTTTAATGAGTTTTCTGTATTTAACAGAGTAGCATATTAATTTTAAGTTTTACATATGTTTTACGTTCAAAATCAAGTTTATTTTAATGTATCCAGTTTTAACACATTCATTATACACTCCGCCACAAACAGCATTCAGGTTCTATACAACAAGTCGTAAATGCTTCAACTTTGAAACAGTTCATTTTACTGAACTGTTTTCAACCAACTGACGATGTAATTATGCTTACTGGCCATTAGAAAACACTTCAACTTGCATAATGAACCTCTACTCTCTCTAAGTACTACAGTGCCCCATTAAATAAACGTCTTTAATTCAATGTTGTTTTTCGTTTAAATTTAATTGTTGCTAATGTTTTGCTTAGCTATTTGTTCTCTTCTAAATGTAAAATCGTATTTATAAAAATTTATTAAAATGGTAAAAAATTGGATATGTCATAAGTAATTCTCATAAGAAATAATACTCAAATTGATATTTTCTATTATGATTTCGTAAGTTTGAATTTCAAGTACTGTAAATTTGGGTCACTGATGAATCCATTTTATTAAATTCAATACAAATTTTACAGAATTTGTGGATTTTTTTTTCTATTCTTAATGAGGGAAAAACCGGAAAATTTCTTTCTTATATGAAAGACTATTTTTTTTTTTTTTAGACTGTATCCAACAATGTACAAAATATTTGCATGTAAAAAGTTGAAATTAACAAGAAAAAATTTTTGACATATTTCTATATGAATTGAACATTTGCGTTCTATAACAAAATCAATTTTATAATCAAATATATCTTAAGTAGTCGTATCCTAAGTAGTTGTAGAACACAAAGCTAATTTTGTGTATTTTTGAAACAAATTTTAAAAAAGCGTTGGATCCTTTGTGATTCTATGCACCTTATAAGCTATTTTACGTCATCTATTAGTAACAAATAATATTTGTTATAACAAATTAAAGTTAAATTATGTTATTGTTTAAATCAATTATGTAGTTAAACTAAAAATTTAATAACTAAATTGTTATTATTATGGTTTTCTAACAATTATTATTATTATTGTGTTTTTATTGTTTTGGGAATAATATAATTTATCATGTTATAGTATTTTTAATTTAACGAATAAATTATTAATACTGTGGTTTATAACAATCTTGCTTTTATTATTATAAAACTTCGTTATTATTATTATTATGGAATAAATTTATTGTTGATAAGAACCGAAAATACATGCACAATACTTTTTTATTTCTTCATAAATTAAAAAAGCAAAAGGAATTTCTAATAAAATCAAAGAAAATTGTAAATATAAAATGCATTTACTGAGTCGTCAAATCTTACTTTTATCATGAAAACTCCATATTATTATTTTACTTAACTTAATGCAGTGAATATTAAGAACTACGTTATTTTTAATGAGTGTAGTGTATTTTATTATAACTCAACACAGTAGCATATTAATTTTGAGTTTTTACATATATTTTGCGATCGAAATCAAGTTGATTTTAATGTATCCAGTTTTAAGTAATTCCTTATACACTCTGCCACAAACAGCACATTCAGTTTCTACACAACAAGTTGTAAATGCATTAACTTTGAAAACAGTTAATTTCGCTGAACTGTTTTCAGCCAACTGACGATGCAATCATGCTTACTGGTCATTAAAAAACACTTCAACTTGCATAATGAACCTCTTCTCTCTAAGTACTACAGTGCCCCATTAAATTAACGTCTTTAATTTAATGTACTCTTTCTTAATTCGTTTATCGTTCAAACTTAATTGTTGCCGCTGTTTTGTAGTTGTTTTGATGTTCTAAATGTAAACTCTTACTTATATAAATTTACGCAAAATGACAAAAAATTGGATATGTTATACGTTATTCCTCG
>BPLR01019947.1:0-78360 GCA_021605095.1 Caerostris extrusa
AAAAACATCTCTTGTTTCGGAATTTGTTAGTAGGTAGACGGTCATGGTTCAACATGTACTGTGTAGAGCCAGGGAGTTAGTTAGGTTCTCTAAATTAGAAGTCATGTATTTGTGAAGGAACAAAAATTGTAGATTTCAGTCACGGTTGCGATCAAATTAATAACTGTAATAATCTCTTTTATTTAAATAAAATGTTAAATAATTTTCAAAGCCATGTATACTACACTATAACTTTCGAACGACAATAAATCTCAAGTTCAGGTCTTCAAACTCAACAATATCTTCGTCTAAGAGTAGAGTAGATTCAAATTCGAACAAAAGCCTTTATTCTCCACCACCTTACACGACGACAAAAAAAAAAAAAAAAAAAAAAAAAAATCGTCCCCTCTGTACCCTATTGTGTCACCCGAAGTAGAGTGCAGCTGGCGTTCAGAGGCCCTTTCTCCGGGACACTATGTGAAAGACCAGTTATGTTTACAAGTTTTGTACTTTAAAAATGGCAACTCTTACCAGAAAAAAAGTTTCAATAGCGATATGAATGCTTTATAAATATGAAAAAAAAAAAAAAAAAAAAAAAAAGAGAGAGAGAAAGTGTGTGTGCGTTCATAAGTCGACATAACTTCACATAAAAAGATGAGATGAGCACTTAACTGTGACCGTGACGATCAAAAGACTAACTGGTGCGGTGAGAATCAATATGTTCTCAATAGTGGCGTTAAATGTCCTGCAAAATGATCAAAAAGGACTGACTTGTTGAGTATTTTTTTCTTCTTTTTTTATGCATATATAATGCCAGAGAGCAAGTTTATTTGAAATGATAATGATGTGTTACATTTGCGTATTAATGAATTTAATAATTTTGAACATGTGTTTCTTTTTAAACAAGAATCGCAACTTTTATTTACACTGTTATTAATTACCCTAAGGCCTTTTATGGGTTGGGAAATCTGTTTAAATCCCAATTCATATGCAGAAAAACTAAATTCTTGTTATATAAAACTCTTATTAGACATTAAACATTGCATATTAAACCAACTGTAGTGTTCAATGTGCTTGATTGCTTCGGTTTTTTGACGGAAAAATTACTTCTAAATCATTGAACAGTTTTGGCACTGTTAGTGGGAAGCCCTCCACCACGGCAATGTCATATCAAATTGGATGGAAAAATCGGGTTAAACTCTTTTTGGAATTTTTTTAAAAACATAATTTTTCAAAATTATACATAGCAATTCGACTGGGTAGTTGGTTTTATCGGAACATTTAAGTGACATGTCACAAAACCATGTGACTGCTTGAGATAACAGACCCATGAAAATTGTGAAGGGGTGTAAGATTACTGGAAGTTTAGGTGTGAAGTTTTAGAATGAGGGAATTTATTGCCCCAGTAAAAATAAAAACATCTCATGTTTCGGAATCTGGCAGAAGGCCCACCATAGCTGTGCACCAGTGAAAAAAAAAGTTTATACTGAAACATTCCAAGTTAATTAGAACATTTTAATAATAAATAACTCGTCGGTGCCATGCATGATTGTACTGGTCCGGAATTCACTTTAAACCGTAGATCCCAGTCTAACAGGATCTTAGAACATTGCAGGGGAGGGGGTAGTGTTACTCGCGTCCGTAGCATATCCTCAAGCTACATGTGCCCTCTGGCTAGTGCTAAATGAGTAACATTGGTGCAGCCCTTGCTTATGGCATAAAGATAACTGTAAGTATTTGCCAGCTGCATTAGGGAAAAAAATTATATAACTTCTGAAAAACTGTTAAAAGTTTTATATCCAATTTGAATTTTATTTGTTTAAAAAATAAATTATTAAATCCACCATCAGATTATATATTACTGTGTACACTGATGGGGCCTGATGGACGAGTGATTAGCGCTCTGAGGCTCGGTACCACAAGTTCCGGCGGTGCCATGGATGCTTGTAGTGGTTCGAAATCCACTTCAAACAGTAGGTGCCGGTCTAATATGACTGTAGAACGTAGCGCTGACAATTTTACCCGGTAAAAGAAAATGTTTCGGAATCTACCATTAAGCAGAAAGTCTTGGCCCATCATGGGGTTGTCGTTCCATTGAAGACATCAGTTTACACTGATGCATTCAAGTTACATAATTTCTCCTTTTAAAGAAAAAGTTTTCCATTAAAAGATTGGTTTGTCGCTCTACGGTCATTTTGTGCACACTTTGGCAAATTAGGCCGGGGCTTACAGCTTAACGTGAATTCCGAACCACTCCCAAACATCCATGTCACAGCCGAGATTCGAACCTGAAATCTGTGGTGCCTGAGCGCCAACCAATTGGCCATCAGGCCGCTCCATTGAAAGAAGGTGCGAAATTTCTTTAGAAAAACCTTGATTCACTATATCTGTGAATCTAAAATATTATTAAATATCTTTAACGCATGAGAATTTTCATATAATTATTACGTTATATGGATTAATAATATTATTGCAAATCAAAATATAAATCTTTTAGCAAAATACAAAATCGTAGTCGTCTTTAAAATTAAATGATAATCAGTAATCCAGATTTTTCTTTTTAATTTTATACATAATTGTACTCGAATGTTCTTTGTTAGTCGCAAATTTTAATTAATATTTTTATTTGTACTTCAGTTATAGAAAAAATACGTAATAAGAAACAATTTTAAAGGCAAAAAACTGGATGAAATGTGTATGAATTTTTTCTACAAAAACATATTAAAACTCTATTTTTATTCTACAAAACATAAATCGATGAAAATAGCAAGCACAGACAGCTTTCAATCGGTAAAGTGTTAAAAGCGGAACTTCTTTGCTAGTTATAGCTGTAGGTTGGCGCCGACAAGAGTTCTCTTTCTCGGGGAGCAGACATACGGTAATCAATCTAGGTGAATTGGACCTCGCATGTGGCAGTTTGCGCATTTAAAACTCCAACCAGCGGCTTTTTCTTTTGGCGCAAGTTCTAATATTATTGATTACGTATGGAAAGATTGCGGACATATAGCATCATTGTGAATAATGGTGAAATTATTAAAAGTATAGCGTAGCTAGGTGCTTGTTTGGGTTATTCGTAAAATATTTCAACCCCAAAATGGCTACTAAAAAACGTAAAGTTGATTCGGAGTGCCGTGCTTTTAATAAAGGATAAACCAGCGTGTCTCATCGCAATTTCATTCATCTCATTAACATATTGTAATACCTGTATATTGTTTTTAAAATTTTAGAAGCTCGCCAAACGCAAGGAAGCAAAGAAAGACATGGTGACAAAGAAGTGCGGGGAGTGAATGATTGGCCGACAGCATTGGCCAGTTAGGTTTCTTCTTAGAGGTTCTCTCTTCTCTCATAGGATTATCCGAAACGCCGCCTCTATCACGTGACATAACGTTCCGGTGCCTCCGAGTGCCTCGCTCACGCCACCCCTCATTTCTCGTTCAGATTTCGAGGAGAGCGTTGCATTCTAACTACTGATCTGTTTGAGTGAAGTCTCACCCGTAAATTTCAGCATTGGTTATATACAAGTGCCTGCATTTCAGTGACTTTCATACATCGTGAATTAACAAGCTGACTTCGTGGTGAAGAAAAGTTTTCATGATGATGCATAATAACCCAATGATGAATGTTCCAAACATGGGCAACATGATGACAGCAATGAACTTGATGGAACCGCCCAATCATCCTCCGGGCGGCAGCGGCAGTTCCGGCGGCGGAAAGATGCAAGATCGCATCCGAAGACCGATGAACGCTTTCATGGTCTGGTCTCGAGGGCAAAGGAAAAAGATTTCTGCAGAGAATCCGAAGATGCACAATTCTGAAATAAGCAAGCGCCTGGGTGCCGAATGGAAGCGGCTATCGGACGAGGAAAAGCGGCCCTTTATAGATCAAGCCAAATTACTGCGAGAAGAGCACATGCGGAAACACCCGGACTACAAATATCGTCCGAGAAGGAAGCCTAAACCAGCACCAAAGCCAAATGAAAATGTGGTGCAGTCGTTCCACCAACCCTATCTCTACCAGCAGTCCTATTTTCCCCAGCATATTAATCCAAGACCTTTCGTCAGCGTTCCAAATGGATCCTATGAACAAGAGGCGAGATCTGCCATGTTTAATACAGCTTTAGCCAATTATGGAATGCAAAACTGGTCTTATCCTCCTACTGGTTATGCAGTAGAAACTCCCACAAGCCAAGCTTACTCAGCTGGGAATCAAGCCATGGATCAACAACTTCAAAAAAATTATATCTGCAATTTTCAAGGTCTTCCTGTTTCGAATCAACAGGAGCTTCCAGGTCGTGCTTCTTTAACCTGGGCAAGTCCGGTTTCTAACGTCCAAATACCTTACCAATTGCACAACCAATATCCTGCCTATCCTACAAATTCGGATTTGCATCCTGCAACACCAGTCAAAGTTGAAGGCTCGTCACCTCTTCAACATCCTGATGTGGGTTACAACCACCATCCACTGACCCCTCCGTCATCGGTGTCGCCTAGCGCACAAGTGCTTCCACAAGCATTACCTGAAAAGATTCAAATGGATAACCAATATGCAAATATGCCAGCCGCAGTACCTGTATGGTCTCAAAGCAATGGACAAATCGATGATCATAGAATGCTTTTAACGAAACCAAGTCCGAAGTACTGGACAACTCATGATCAAGGTCGACCGTCAGCTTAAGAAATTCATCTTCCTACCTTGAACTTGGCATTCTTAACCACTTTTTGCATGCATCATTAGAGAATTGCCGAAATTACTTCCTGAACAGCAAATAATTATTTCTGTGTCATCTTCAAAAAAATTTGAAAAAGGTCTATGGAAAAAAAACCTTCAAATATTTCTGAACTGATTTTAAAAGGAGAATTTGTTTAAAGTGTATCTATCAGACAAGTTATCTATCAAATTTTATGCATCAATCAAACTTTCAATGATTTGAGTGAGTATGAATGATTTCAATTGCTTTATCCAAAAAGAACTATAGAAAAAAAAATTTTTTTATAGAAATGTTCGCACATTAATTTCTGAATTCTGATTCATTGAACTTATTTTCTATGGTTAGATAGAAAATCAGGACTTACCGTTCATGATAGATCACTTAATGGATGTGTTTAAATGAGTATCTTTTTTAAAAGTGTACATTTTAAAAATGCCAAAAGGTGATATCCATTGTACTAAGAACTTTTTAGTGCCTTAAAATAATGAACTTAAATCATGATTATTTTAAAGTAACCATAATAAGCAGGAGTTTATCTATATGCAATTTTTAGCATGTTTGAAACTGTTTTGATAAGGTTTTTAATAACTGGTTTTAACCACTGTTTTATAGATTGTTGTACATATTGAGAAATTAATATTGAGCTTGGCCTGTTAAAATATGCATATAAATATATCATTTGTTTGTTATGAGCTTTTATAAATAACTGTACATTTTGTATTGTGTATTATTCATAAATCTATATTTTTGAACCATTTGTGTTTTTCATTGTAGTCAATAACAAACATTCAATTTTCTTCATCTATAAATTAAAAAAAACAATTATATAAATTGAAAACAGAAAATTAAGTTAATATATAGTGATATTTTTATAAAGTTTTAAATTAAACATTCCTCATCATTGTCCAATTGAGAAAATTTAATATGCAAGTGCACTATATTTAGTATGTTAGTATTCAACATATAACTGAATAAAATAATCAATAAAAAAATAAAATTTTTACTGCTCATTATTAGAATATCATAGATTATCTAATTTTTTTCTTCCAACAAAACTTGTATTGTAAAATTAGTATTTTAATTTATAACCATTTGCTGAAAAACTACATAAGGCTGCTTAAAAATGAGGTTTTTTTAATAGTAACTAATAATTTTTGCAAATTTATAACTTGATTCAGGAGAATAAATAAAATTAATAACATTTTCGACAGAAATATTTCTAATGTTGTACATCTTTATGAACTGCAAGTCAGGAATTTTGATTATACATTAAACAAGAGTGTATAAAGAAATTAAATAATTTTTCATAATTGACCAACATGGATATGGGTTATAGTTTTTCTTCTTTATTTTATATAAAAGATTCCTAAAAATTCCTCATTTATGAATAGAAGCCCTTTTCATCTTAGTTAATTACAAATAGGATTAGTTTAAGTTAAATAACTTGAATAATTTACCAATTTTATACTGTTACAAATTTTAGATGTACATATCTAGGTAAACATACTACTACCAATATTGTAATGCTCCCCATAATAATATAAAAGCATTTAATAAATTACAAATATAATTTTATTTTTCACTTAAAGAATTTTTTTTTAATCAGTTATAAATTAAGTATTAGAAAAAAGAAAAAAAAAAAATGCCAAAATACATTAAGTTGTAAAATTCTGTATTTAATGACATTCGCACACCAGAAACATGTATATATAACAATAAATTTTCAAAATCAAGTAAAATTTACAAATAAATATATTAAGAAAAATATGACTAGCTACACTTATGAAATGAGATATAAGAAATTTATTTAATTTTACAAATATAAATGTGTTAAGCATCTAAATATTTTTTATAAAGGTGTTTAACAAATATAAGAATATTAAAGTCCAGGAAACTTCCACCGAATAATAAGTAATTTCCTTCGTTATGACATTTCACCACCATGTGTTAAAATTCCAAATACTATTCGTTGAAGCTTAATTTGAACTTTTCATCCATCTTTACCAATCACTTCCTTAACAACACCAATTATAGTATCTAATAATTGAACGAAATACAAGAAAGCCACAGCAACGAGAGGCCGGTCTGTTAGTGATATTATAATAAGAGAATCCATTTACAGGGTGGACCAAAATTCATCCCTTGCTACATTCTGCTGCAAATTTTTGCAATTCTGAATCAAACCTTTTCCTTTATTATGGCCAGGGCCTGATTTCCCTATAGACTAACTAAGCTTCAAGAGGGGCCTGCATTCAAATTGTTAGCAAAATTAGAATTACACTATTCTAAAAACAGTAAACACTGAATCAAAAATAAGGAGAAATTCTACACATATGAATAATAAACAAACATAATAAGTAATTTACAAACTTAAAAATGGGAGGTGAAAGGGCCTCATAAGTGGAACAGCCTAGGGCCTCTTCTCATCTAAATCCAGCCGTGATTATGGTTTAGAAAACATCCGGAAAAACAGCCAAATATGAACGAGGCTTCACTTATCTTCATTAGAGCGGATAAGTGTTCTGTTTTATGATGTTTTTGCTGGCAATAGGATTTATTGTTTACTCTAACATTTGCCATAAGGCGAAAATTGTTTTTAAATTATTCGAATATAATTGTTCTTTGTCTTTTGTGGCGCCATCTATTGTTCTTCACAGGAACTAATAGATAAACAATTGTGAACCAAATGTTACTATAATAATTATTTCAAATAAATGTATTAAATTTAAATCAATTTCAAATTTTATTAACATTTGTAAATTATTAACCACCATGCATAATTTTTAATTTCCACAAATTGCTGAATTATTCTCTACAACTAATATATTGTTATGAATCTATTGATCCTAAATCGAGAGTGCCATAAATATGGAATAACTTAAGTTCATTTTATATGGAATAACTTAATTCCACATGATTTTTTTTTTACTCACGTGAAATTATTAAGTTTAAATTATTTATTGTTATTTAAATTATTAAAATCAATTAATTAAATCATTAAAAATCAATTAATTAAATTGTAAAAATAAGTAATTAAATTGTAAAAATTAAATTTTAAAAATCAAAAATTAAATTGTTTATTGTTCAATTATTAATTAGATTGTTACAAATGATTAATTAAATTGTTTATTGTTCAATTATTAATTAGATTGTTAAAAATAATTAATTAAATTATTATAAATCAATTAACTAAATTGTAAAAATTAAATTAATTAAATTGTTTATTGCTAAAATAAATTAATTAAATTGTTAAAATAAATTAATTAAATTGTAAAAGTTAAATTAATTAAATTGTTTATTGCTCAATTATTAATTCGATTGTTAAAAATAACTAATTAAATTATTAAAAATGAATTAAATTGTTAAAAATAAATTAATTAAATTATTAAAAATAAATTAATTAAATTATTAAAAATAAATTAATTAAATTATTAAAAATAAATTAACTAAATTGTAAATATTAGTTTAATTAAATTTTTTTATTATTAAATTATTAATTAAATTGTTTGTTAAATTTTTTTACTGTTGATTGTTAATTATTTACCAGAAGTTTATTTTTAAAAGATGTTAGATATTTCTAGTCCCTATCCTTGATCAATAAGTTATAATTTTATACGTTAAATTATATGTTCAAAATTACTAAACTATAAATCCTTTACAGATGATTTTGTTCCGGAATTTCAAAGAATTCCGATTTGAATTTGTCCGTTTCCGAAATTTCTCGTTATTTTTTTAAAAAAATACTTGCTTCTCTTTCCATAAAATAATTATAATTAAAAGTTCTTATGGTTTGCCTACGCACTGGCAAGACACAAAATATTTTTGTAGATTATATGTCACTTTTCTACATGGTTATTTTGAATATGCAGTTAAGCATGTTTTAAGAGAAAGACATTTATCTTAAATGGGCTATATGTATACAGGCTTAAATATTAACTCTTCCAAAATAATTTATATTGCAAAATGTTTATTGATTTGTTTCATATGCAATTAAAAAAAAATCTTTCAATAAATTTCAGCGATACCAGCAATCATCTCTAATATCTCCATTTCGGGCAGTTTGATTAAAGTTAATAAATAATAAAAAGCTAATAAAATTAGTAATAAAATTAGTCGATTCTCTATTCTTGTATGATAAAGTCACTTTTAAAATTTAAATAAGTTTTTTTAATAAAAACCAAACATTTTCGAACATTTCATATGTATTACATTTTGAAGAATGATGATGAAGAAATGAATTTGATAAAGAAATAATTGATGATAAGAAATAATTTTAGAAGATGATAAAGATATAATTTTATTTATTTGAATCTTCTACTTGCAAATTTAAAAGGAACTTAATGATACATATTGCATTTTTTCCCTAATGCAGCTGGCAAGTTCTTAGACAGTTATCTTTATACCGTGAGCAAGGGCTGCACCGTTATTACTCATTTAGTACTACCCAGGGTGGACACGTGTAGCTTGAAGATATGCTACGGACGCGAGTAACACTACCCACGCATGGTCGTACGATTATATTAGACTAGCGACCTACAGTTTAAAGTGGATTCCGAACCCTTACAAACATCCATGGCACAACTGGATCCATGGCATCCATGGCACTTATTTGTGATAAAAGACGGCAATAACTACATCTTTTCAATAAATTTAGGTGTGACACGTGCCATCAACATCTGTACAAAATATTGTTTTAAGAACACACACGTGCTATTTATTAATTCATTGTTGCCAGTGCTACTGGCAACTGGCGTCTACCATTTACGGAGTACCAACAGGGGGAAATATCCCTTAAACCTCCTCATCTTAATTCATAGATACGTTTACAGTTCTAATTGGCTGCTTAATTATTGTTAGTAAATGAAAGATAAAAGTTTCTAAAAATTCAAATTGAAGTGGTACTCAAAAATTTAAAAATACTATTGATAAAAAGTAAGATTCAAAATAAAAGAAGTTAAAAGTTAAGTTTTAAATTCGGTACAATTAGGGCCCGTTGTCGATGCCATAATGCTGTTGAAAACGTAAACAAACTTGTTTACAAACACTGAAAGGATTACGCTGAACGGTGGAAGCCAATGGATGAATCTGAAAGGTAAAAACGTAAACAAAGTCCTCACACACACAAAAAAAAGGCCGATCTCAGAACCGTAATTCTTTTTATTATTTTATAATTTTTATTTTATTTTCGATTTTATAAATTTTTATTTCATTTTCGATTCTATAATTTTTATTTTTATTTTTTATATTTTTATTTCTAATCCTTTTGTTTTCCTTACAAAAAAAAGGGGGTAAAAAAGCGTACAATGAAAACCTAACTTAATTACTAGTCGGAAAGTTATGAATAAATTTAAAAGCACAACTGCAAGTTCTTAAAACAATTGTTAGAATCGACATAGAAATGATGCCGTTAGTCTGCGTATACTCGCAGGACGGCCAAATGATTTAACATTAATAAAAAACAATTAAAATTAATACGAAAACAAACAACTAATTTACTTTTACTTTTAATGAACACTAATATATACAATTACAATTAAATTTAGGATTTTTACATTGGCACTTAAAACAGAATAAATAAAAAATGTTTATAGAGAAATAATCATAATATTACGCATACCTCAAACGAAATATTTCCATGTGTGTGTAGGCAGTGATTTACCAGTAGCCTCAAAACCTTTAAACAAAGGTGCTCGCAGCTAACATTTGTTGACTTGCATTCTCCATGTAGCCATTCTCGCAGCAAAAATATGTCTCACGCCCTGTCGCAGATAGCTCTCTCTCCCCCTCCTCCACGGGGCCTTCCTTTCTGCCCGCAAAAGTCTTCCATCACCCCCACCAAACCGACCGGCTTTTACTTTGGACCTCACCTTTGGCCTTCACCACCCATACTTTGGACCTTTGGGAACGGGAGGTAGCGTCATCTACCCCCTCCTGGATTCATCAAAAAAAAAAAAAAAAAAGGAAACACACCCCTGCCCCCACACAATGGGATAATTACAAGTTACAACAACAATATTTGTACGAGTGTTATCAGCACGTGTTATTGTCTTCTTTTTATTACAAATAAGTGATTTTTAACACAATTAATGGTATGGGTCTAATAATAGACACACCCAGTATGTTATTAGGTGCATAAAACTTATTTTAATTCCATTATAGATTACATCTTTTCGTCAATTAATCTATTAAAAATGCAAGGTCATGACATTACAGTTATAGGATTGCATTCAAATTATAATAATCTGAGAATGTCTCTTGAAAAGATCAAGTCTTTTGTATTAATGAGATCACAGAAAAAAAAACTCAACAATGGTAAAATTTTTTCTTTTTTCTAAGTATCAGGATTCGTGTATTTTAATAATATTTATGATTGCTTTAAATTTTTATATGAAAAATATATATATTTTTTAAATTGTAACAATTTTTTTTAGAAATGAGTACAATTTAATAAATAAAACTATATGCAAAATTGGAAAGAATTTGTCCAACTAGTTGAAGAAATTAATAATTAAAAAAAAGAGAGAGAGAGAAAAGATACATGGCCAACAAAATATTCTGGATGTCAAGCAATGTTAGCGGTAATTGTAAAAAAGTAAAAAAAATAAATAATGAATAAATAAAAAAAAATGAGTAATTAACTTTAAGGATACCAAGACTTCGACTAAAATTAAATTATAGTGATTTGATTGTTCTATTAATACGATTTATATTTTAGGTAGCCCGATTCGTGGTTCAGTGTCGATATGCGTCGCTAATGAGCATTAGGGCTGAGGTTCAATCCGCTGGTGGCTGTTTTTCATTTAACTTGTTATGGGCGCGGTCAGGACTTGGGTGGGTGACCACCTGGGAACACCGCGTGCCGTTGGCATTCACAAATTTGGGACCTAAATGGCCGAGTGTCTAGCGCTCGGTGACACAGGTTTCGTGTTCGAATCCCGCCGGTGCCATGGATGTTTGTAGTGCTTCGGAATCCACTTTAAGCCGTAGGTCCCGGTCTCCTATGACTGTAAGAGCATCACGGAGCCAAAGTCAGACTTCTACCTACGGGTGCTCCATCACAACAGAAGCTGCTTCCTTCCCCTTCAATCATGAGTACGTATGGGCTCGTGGGCTTGGCCAGCCAAATGGGATAAGAAACAACAACAACAACAACATATATTTGTGGAGTCTGATAGCCGAGTGACTAGCGCTTGTCACGAGTTTCGGGTTCGAGTCGCAACGATGGCATGGTTGTTCGGAATCCAAACCGTAGGTCCCATTCTAATATGACTCTTGGGTGTAGGACTGGCAATCCTACCCCGTAAATAGAAAACCTCTCCTGTTTCGCAATTTGTCAGTAGGCAGACGGTCATGGTCCGACAGGGACTATAATGCCAGGGAGTTAGTTAGTTATATATATATATTTGTAGAAATAAAGACCTGACTCGTTGCTCAGTGGAATGATTACGATTACCTCTAAAATTAAGTTGGCCTCGTGACAATGTGCGCCGCTGGTGAGCATGAGAGCTGAGGTTCTATCTGCTGGCAGCTTTACTGTAGACACTGTTTCCAAAAACCAGGAGACACGATGGCGTTCGTGATGTACAGCATCCTGTCTCATGAGTCAGATTAATTGATGGGAGTTTTTCGAGTTTTCTCCCATATGATACTCAAATGCGGGGGTAGTTCCCCTTAAAAGTCCTTCTGTAGGCACTACACTGTTTCTTCGGCGTCACGCAGCCAAATCAGACTTCTACCTACTGATGCTCCATCACAACAAAGGCTGCCTCTTTCTTTCCATCCATAAGTAGACTACTCATGAGATGTCCGTCCCGCGCTGCAGGACTGAGGGTTAGACACAACAACAACAACAACAACACATTTTAGGTTCATTCAGAAATTAAAAAAAATACAGATGTTTTAAAAATAATAATGCTAGAAAAACAGTGAGAAGATGTCATAAAAGGTTAGTCGGTATGTAGATAAAAAATAATTGGCCTACATTAGAAAAAAAAGAAAATATGTTCTTTCAGGGGCCAAGAGCATATTATCTAGAAAGGAAATAACACAGGAGTAAACAAAATCTGCTATTGCCTTAGTTTGTTATTGCTATACTACCATTTGTTATTAAAGAAAGGAAAAGCATCTTATGTTCAAACAGTTCATGTGTATTTAATAATAAATTACTTGGTTATGGAAACATACCAGAAACAAATAAATAATGAATTTTCACTTAATGGTTTGTTTAATATATTAAAAATTCAAATGAAAGTTTGTTTAAATTGTGAAAATAATTTATTTTACGGTTTATTTTATAGTTTTTTTGTGAAAACTTCTAATATTTTAAATGATAAATGTGACATTTTTTTTTAAGTCCATTTTTTGTATCATATGCAGATAATTTTTGTATTGAATGCTGAGAAAAACCTTAACATAGGTTAATACGCTCATTTTACGTTTTTTAAATATTCAATTGAATTAAATTTATATTGTGACAGTTTTTAAAGTATTACTTAAAAGAAATTTATATTTTTGATGACCACAAAAGTATTTTAGCATAATTTTGAACTAAATATTATGTCTTTGAGGAAAACGGACTTAACATCACTTTCAAAGTCAATACAATGGGAAAATCATACATTTATGAAATATTATATATGAGATTTCAATTGAATCAAACCAAATTTTTTAATGAAATTTTTATTTAATGTGTCAAAATAAATAAATAAATAAAAATAACAATTAATAATTGTAGAGGTAATCATGTTTATTTATTTCAAATTAAGTGAACAAACAGGACACGTTGCTAATGGCGTTTTAACTCTAGATATGGAGTCCTCCTCTGACGAGTGGCCTATGGCCAATTAGCTAATGGCCAGGCCTTTGGTACCACAGCCTTTAGGTTCGAATCCGAGGGGGTGTCATGGATGTTTGTGAGTGGTTCGGAATCCACGTTAAACTGTAGTTCACGGTCTAAATGGATTTTTATGTCATTAACAGTGTTGGTACGCATATAAGAATGAACTAAAAGAAATTATGTAGTATAATTTTTGAACTAAATATTGTCTCGGAGGAAAACGGACTTGCACCACTTTCAAAATAATTATATTTGTAATTTCATTAACTGCGTAAATTTATATTGACAAAACGATAAACATTTTGAAGATTTTTTTTTTTTTTTTTTTTTTTTGAAATTGCTTTTAGATTAAAAAGCCCATAACAGGCTGCATTCATTAACCAACTTCTTCATAAATGGACTTACATTATTTTCAAAGAAAACGGCTCTATTTTTAACTAAGTATTATGTCTGTCGCATGTTAACGTATGCTTAAAAAATAATAAAATAATAATAAGGACGCTTTTATTGACATAACTTAATTAAAATCCTATTGCAGATAAGTTCATTTACTCGATCATTTGATTAAAAATAAATAAACCCAAGAGCAGAGCATCAACTGATTTAATTGTTAACTGTAAAATATAACTGACAATAATTGTTAAAAAGCAATGTTGTTATTTTTCTGTTTATACTTCTATATTTTTGTTTTTTAATCTTAAGGAAGTTTTGTGTTACGCGAGACAATATTATATATATATATATATTACAATAGAACTACAATAATAATATACAGTAGAACCTCTTTAAGTCGGAAACCTCCACAACTAGAAATTTTTTTTTGTTCCCTTCCTTCAAGCCCCAAAACCTCCATTACTCGAAATTTCAACCCTCTATAAGTCGAAATAATTAGTCAATCCCCACAAGCCATTTCGGTATATATTTTCCCTCCGTAACTCGAAAAAAAAAAAAAAAAAAAAAAAAAAAAAAAAAAATTGGACCTCTGCATCTCGAACATTAGCAATGTTTGATTTTACAATCTTTTTACAACCTTTACAACTCGATCATTTGAAGCTAATTACCTCTATAGCTCGAAGAAAAATAAGTTACCGACTTTAAGGATTTGCCGACAATGCACGTCATTGTTTCTTAGAAAACAATGTATGAGTATACAGTAAATAGAATAACCAATTCTATGAAATTGCAACTCGGAAGAAAAAAATTTCTGCTCTTTATAGCTTAGATAATGCTATAGATAGAGAACGATCGAATTGTCTAAAGCAAAAACAATAATAAAAATAAAAAACTTTTTTTAATGCATAATATTTTTAATTTTAAGGTTGTTTCGGAATTATTTTGATTTTTAATTGTAGTACATGATATAACTTTTTAGTTTCAAATAAACATGTTTATTACCTCTGTAACTTGAATTTTTATTTATCTAACCTCTCTAACTCAAAATAAGTTAGAAAGAATCTAAAACTCTACAAGTCGAATATTTCCTTACAAAATCCGCATAAGTCGAAAACTATAACTCGAATTATTTGGCGTCTCCCTTGAAGTTCGACTTACAGATGTTCTACTGTATATATATATATATATATATATATATACAGAGGTTCTACTGTATATATATATATATGTTGTATATACTGAATATACAGAACTGGAGAGCACCTCATCATATGCCCGATTGTTTCCCTTTTTCTGTTATTGTCAATGACTTTTATGATTGTTTTCGTCGTTCTTTACTGTATTGTGTTGCTCGTCGACTACTAATCGAGAGGCCAGAGATGAGCATAGGATATTGTTAATGTCATATGTAGTGAAAAAAGAAAATTAACAATTCATTGCGTATATATATACATATACGCGTATTCATTGAGTATTTCCACACAACATGCTACAAACTTCTATGGAAACTTTCGGTGCACGTATTTCTGTTGATATTTGTCCATTTTCGATAACAATGTCGATAATTTATATGTATTATAATAATTTTTCATGAAATAAGGTTATTCTTTTTTTGCAATCATCTTTAGTAAGCAGTTCACAAAAAAATTCCAGCATATTTTTAAATTTATATTCATCTAATGTATACATTAATGATTTTGATATTTTTATAAATTTCTTTTCTTTTATTATTATTGCTTCTTCTTTACTTGCACTACAGCCTGTTACAGGCCAAGGCTGTCTCAACAAGCTTCCTCCATCAGATCCCATCAGACGCCGCAGTCCACCAACGATTGATCTTTAATGTCTTGAAATCTGCCTCTACGCAGTCTATCCTTGTGTGAAGTCTTTCCTCTTTTCCTGGTACCCTCTACATTCGCAAAAGTCACCTTTTTTCAACAGATGCCATAGTATCACGTCTAAAAATATGCCCAAGCCAATCTGATGCGAAAAGATTGGTAATATTATATTGCTTATGTTTTCCATAGATTCCATGGTTAAACAAAATTCTCCATCTATCATTCTCTCAAACCGGACCAAAGATTTTTCGAAGTATTTTTTTCTCAAAAATTAAAAATCTGCAATCGTTTGCTTTTGATAATGGCCAGCATTCACTGATATACAATATGACAGATCTGATGAGAGTTGTACAAAGATTAACTTTTACCTTGAGATTTAAGAATTTGGGCTTTAATAAATTTTTCAAATAAATAGTACTAATCGAAAGAAGTAATTTTCTGTTTTTGAAATCCTAAATTAACATAAAGCAAATTCAAATGCAAGAGATAAATGGGTAATATCCATAATTTCATGAATTCACTTACCTTTGAGATTTATATTCGCCGATTGCATGCTATATCTTGAATTATCTAATTTTGGATAAATAAGAGAGAGCCTGATGGCCTGAGAGCTCGGTACCACAGGTTTCGGGTTCGAGTCCTGGAAGACCAAGGATGTTTGTAGTGGTTCGGAATCCACTTTAAACTTTAGATCCCAGTCTAATATGACTGTAGCACATTGGGCGTAGGGCTGATAACCCTACCTCACAAAAAACCTCTTATGTTTCGAATCTACCATTAAGTAGAATGCCCTGGCCCACCATTTGGCTGTCGCGCCATTAAATAAGATATGTATATATATATATATACATACAAACATTTATAATTTTCCCTCTTGTCCTACTATTATAGAAATTTCGAGCTTCCCAAGGAAGACTTCCCTTGTTTCCGATCATCATAACAAATGCTATTCATTCAATAATCATGGCAAAATTATAACCAGGAAAAAAATAAAGGAAAAATTTACGAACTTGTTTATCTGGTTTCAAATAACTAGATTAATAAAAAATTGAAAAGTTAGCACGGAGAAAAAAATCTTTTCTGTGCCATTAATAGGCAATGAATATAGCTTTGAAGCAAAAAAAAAAAAAAATGTGCCAGATATATTCGTCCATGTTGAACATGTTGCAGGAATCGCACTATTTGAGTTTCATCTTATACCTCGTCAGTTAAATCGTAAATACAGGAAAATGTTAACAAGCTGTAGCCAGAACTATTCTCTAATTCGTTTCTATGATAAAAATGATGATTATGTTAAAAAAAAAAAAAAATCTGAATCGTCACGGTATGAACATATTCGCAAAGCAATTAGGCCAAATCTATAGAGTTTAGCTTTTATTACATTTGTTTAGAATCTACCCTTAGCTTAATATTCTTCCTACCTGCGGAAATCAACATCAAGCGGCAGCGCATGACGGCAAAAACGAATATAACCTGGCGAAGATCAAAGTAGAAAACATCAAAAATTCGTCGATTAAATGTTTTTGATGATTGTGGTAAATAAAGAAATTTTGTCAAAATGAACTTTTTAATTGGACTGAAAAACATCGTGGAACAAAGTCTCTAAAGATATGATTTGAGGTGAAAACGTGAAGGTATAGATCCCTTCTTTCCTATTCAGAAGATAATGTTGTTTAGAATTCAGAGAGCTAAAAACAAGGGATGGGCAAACTACGGCCAGCGGGCCAACCCCCCTCCGACCCGCGGATAAAATTTTTATTTGCCTGCCCGGGGCAAATTAAAAGAAATATATATTTATATGTTATATAATCTACTGTCATTAAATATTATTTTTTTTTTCAATGGACTGATGAGCTAAGAACGACTTATCTCATTTGAAGAGGTGAAATTCAATACCCTCAGTAAATGAAGAGAAGCTTAAGAATTATGAAGATGGCTTGAAAAAATTGCATTTTGAGTCCGAACGCAGATCTCATGATTTCAGGGCCATTCACACAGAATTAGATATTTTTACCATGCCTTTCAATTTAAATTGTGAAGCAGTGAGGTCAGATTTGCTGGTTTAATTAATTGAGTTGCAATCTAACAATCATCTCAAACAGTTGTTTCTAAATATACTAAAGTTAGAGTTTTACAAATCATTATTGAAAGTAAGTTTTCCAAATTTAATATCTCACGCCCAGAAAATCAGTGCTATGTTTGCTTCATCTTATGTATGTGAACAAGTATTTTCAACTAGTGAACCTTAGAAAGAATTATTTCAGAAGTAGCCTGACAGATGAGCATTCAGCCTCGTTCCTTAGAATCAATACATCTCATTTCGAACCTCACTATAAGGAACTTTTAAAAATGAAATCGCAATTTCATTCATCTCATTAACATATTTAAATTATAATACTTGTACATTGTTTTTTAAATTTTAGAAAAAATTTTCTAGGCCCGCCAAACTTTTTTTTTCTTTTCGATTTATGGCCCGTGACCGAAAAAAGTTTGCCCATCCCCGGCTTAAACTATAGAACTCTTTTTGTGTATTTGCTGTCATGTCATAGCTCTTCTATTTTGTCGTGAAACTCAGTGGAGCGTCAGATTAACCGGAATATTTTTTGGTCAGAGTATCATCTTACTCATTCTCTGCGATCCTAATATGCACAGGGACCCAAACGAAAGTGATAAATACAACAGTTGTATGAACTGCGTTTAAAATTACCTGACCAAGCATTTTTATTACCTGTGTAGATTGAAAGAGGCTATTTCTGATGTGAAAAACTATCTGTTAAAATAATATAATAATGAACTGAAGACCTGACAAAAATTAGGAATGTGCAGATATTAGTGAATTCGTATTATACAAGTATTAGCTATAACACCAAGCAAAAATTATAAAATCCATTGAAAATTAAAGTTCTTCAGTGTACAGGGATGATAAAAAGAATTTGAGGTGGAGTTATAACAGTTGTAAGTTTTTTTTTTTTTTTTCCTCACGGAAAGAGTTGTGGCATTTCATTCCCAGGAGAGAGGGAATGTATGTTATTGGACAAGCCTATAATACAAGTCATCACTCAAATTTGACAGCAGATGAGCTTTATTGTGGGCAGTTATATTACATGCAATAAATGTTTTTGCACTAATGAGAACAACCTGCCACTCAAATCTGACAGCAGATATTCGGCATCACGTGTAATGAGACTCAGGAAATTAGCGATTGTCTATTCGATCTTCAAAGGTCAAAACAACTACAGATTGAATGTGAACTATACCATGATTATTCCATCATCGATTGGCGAACAGAAATGTCTACTCTAATGAGAAATGAGGGAATCTGACACCTTCTTGACGGATTGTCTTAAAAGCAGATTTTTGGTGAAGAAAAAGAGATTTCTGCGACGAGTCGATCAGAAGGGTCGTTTTCTTTTTCTCAGAAGTAAATGAATAGGCCAAAGATTCCGCCTGTTTTCAAAGTGAGCCCCTTGTGGTTTCATGTATCACGCCGTGTGATAATTAACGTCTGCCATAGACTAGACAATCAGATTCGACGCAGACTCGAGAACTCTGAAAATCACCGACCGTGGAGTGAACTGTATTTGTGATTTAATTGTGCACTTGTCATCAAATTTATTTCATTTTTTATTTTATATAATAACATAGAAGACATTATTTGTATATATATATATATATATATATACAGTAGAACCTCTGTAAGTCGAACTTCAAGGGAGACGCCAAATAATTCGAGTTATTGAGTTTTCGACTTACGCGGATTTTGTAAGAAAATATTCGACTTGTAGTTTAGATTCTTTCTGACTTATTTTGAGTTAGAGAGGTAAAATAAATAAAAGTTCAAGTTACAGAGGTAATAAACATGTTTATTTGCAACTTAAAAGTTATAGTATGTACTACAATAAAAAATGAAAATAATTCCGAAACAACCTTTAAATTAAAAATATTATGTATTAAAAAAGTCAATTATTTATTTATTTATTTGCTTTAGACAATTCGATCGTTCTCTATCTATTGCTAGAGTTCAAATGAAATCAATAGCAATAATGAGAATTATAAGAATAAGAATTATAATCATAATATTTCATAGAATTAGTTATTCTATTTACTGTATTAATTAAGAATTGTTATTCTATGTACTGTATTGTACTCTATTTACTGAAAAAAAAAGTTCATAGCAGATTGCATTCATTATTGCATTAATAAACTTTTTTTTTCATAAATGGACTTACACCATTTTCGAAGAAAACGGCTCAATTTTTAAATAAGTATCATATTTGTCGCATGTTAACGTAGGCATAACAAATTGTGTCGAAAAAAAGATAAGGATTTTTAAAAATGCAGTATTGCCCCTAACCTAATTAAAATCATATTGTAGATAAGTTCCTTTACTCGATCATTTCATTAAAAATAAATAAATCCAACAACATAGCATCAAGTAATTTAAATGTTTTCTGTAAAATATAATTGACAATAATTGTTAAAAAGCGTTATTGTTATATTTATGCTGTATTTTTGTCTTTTAATCTTAATGAAGTTTTGTGCTAAGCGAGATAGTACGTGTGAGGGTTATATATACACATACATTACATTTATTATATGTTTTTTTTTTATATATGTAATTTTCTTCATATATTTTTATGCAGATATCTGCTCACTTTGCGATCATGGCGTGCCCAGGACTGAAGAGCACCTCAGCATATGCCCTACTGTTCTTAACTGTCTCTTTTTGTGTTACTGTCGATGCCTTTAATGATTGTTTTTGTCGTTATTTACTGTTTTGGGCTGTTCGTCGACTACTGATCGAGAGGTTGGAGACGGGCATAGTATTAATAAAAATATTGTTAATGCCATATGTAGCGAAAAGAAAATTAACAATTTATTGCGTATCTATACATATGCGCGTATTCATTGCGTATTTCCATTCAAGATGCATATGCTATAAATTTCTATGGAAACTTTCGGTGCACGTATTATTTCTGTTGATTTTTGCTCCTTTTCGATAACAATATGGCCATAATTTACATGTATTATAATAATTTTCATGAAATAATCATATTCTTTTTGCACTCATCTTTAGTAAGCAGTTCACAAAAAATTTCCAGCATATTTTTAAATTTATGTTCATCTAATGTATACATTAATGTTTTTTTGATATTTTATAAATTTCTTTTTTTTTTTATTATTATTGGTTCTTCTTCTTTACTTGCACTACACCCAATTGAAGGCCAAGGCCGTCTCAACAAGCTTCCTCCAACAGATCCACAGTCCACCAACGATTGATATTTAATGTCTTGAGATCTGCCTCTACGCAGTCAATCCATGTTGCGCGAAGGCCTACCTCTTTTCCTGGTACCCTCTACATTTGCAAAAGTCACCTCTTTAAAGGGCTCATATTATTACATATAAAAATAGGCCCAAGCCAATCTGATGCGAAAAGATTGGATGACCCTGGTCATATTAGGTTGTTTATATTTTCCATAGATTCCATGGTTAAACAAAATTTCCCATTCTCACTAAAATTTTTCAGTATTTTTCTCTCAAAAATTAAAAGTCTGCAATCATCTGTTTTTGATAATGGCCTTTGATAATAAATTCTTCAAACAAATAGTACTAATCAAAAGAAGTAATTTTCTGTTTTTTGAAATCCTAAGTTAGCATAAAGCAAATTCAAATGCAAGAGATAAATGGGTAACTAATGTGACCATCCATGACTTCATGAATTCACTTACCTTTGAGATTTACACTCATGTCCATAAATTAAGTATAATGAAGTTCAGGCAAAGAGACAGAAGCAAAACAAATTTGACTTATTTGTAAAGTCTATTTATTAAACAGAAGGTAAACAGCAAAAAAAAGATGCTATATGTTTGACATAATAAAAATTGCGATTTTTACTCCCTGGAGCAAATTTCAAAAAGAACCTATTTACAAAAAAACAGTATAACATGGTTAGTATGATGGTTAATATGGAGTATGCCGGACGATGCAATACATGCCTTACAACGCCTAGGCATGCTGAGTATCAAATTATCAATCTGATCTTGGGGAATATTACACCACTCATCAAGCAATGCCCGCCGAAGTTCCGTTGACAGGTGGGAGGGGGGGTTGACGGGCTGCAATTCGTCGGCCAAGCATATCCCACACATGCTCTATTGGATTCAAGTCCGGTGAGTATGCTGGCCAATCCATACGGGGATATCCTCAATTGAAGGCATTCGTCTACAATGTTCGCACGGTGAGGACGGGCGTTATCATCCATAAACAGAAATTCAGCACCCATGGCGCCCCGAAACAAACGTACATGTTGTTCCAGAATGACATCCCGATAGATGTGGCCTGTCATCGTTACACTCTGAACATGCAGGTCAGTTCTGGAACCAAGAATAATTCCCTCCCCAAACGAGCCATCCTGCACCACCGTAACGGTGTCGTTCAATGGTGTTCTCTTGGTGGTAACGGGTACCTGGCGCTCTCTATATGAAAGTCCGGCGGAAATCAGACTGCAAACTAAACCTGGACTCGTCGAAAACATCCACCAGACCACTGTTGCGGTGTCCACAATGCGTGCTCTCTACTCCAGGTTAATCGCAGGCGACGGGGGTTGCGGTAAGTGGAACACGTCTGACAGGCCTACGAGCATATAGACCAATGTGCCTAAGCCTCTGTACACGGTCTGCCTTGAAACTGTGGTACCGATAGCTGAAGAGAGAGCTGACGAGACAGGTCTGATGCTGTGCTCCGTCTGTTTCTTTTGGAAGTAACTGCTAAATACCGGTCTCATTCGGCGTTGTAACTCGAGGGGGCGACCTGTGCTGTAACATCTACTCACATTACCATCATCTTGGAATATTTGCAAAGCCTGGAGATGACACTCTGGGCGATTCAAGTTCCTCGGATACTGCCAGCGGGGTACGTCCACATTCCAGTCGTCCGATAATTCTACCACGTAAAAATCATCCAAATGCTTCCTTTGTGCCATAACTATGCGGTTATTGTATTGAAAGGCTTTTAAAAGCGCTTGTGAACAATTTTACTTCTTCGCTTCTCTATATCTCTCTTATACCCCTCTCTCTATGGCACTATCCGCGCCATCTGGTGGTGTCCTGCAATTTGCATATTCTTCTTCAAGATGTGTGTGATAATTCTACAGGTGAAATTTTTATTTTAGAGTTCAATTTCTGTGTGATTCTGAATTATCCTTAATTTATGGACATGTGTATATTCGCCGATTGCATGCTATATCTTGAATTATCTAATTTTGGATAAATAGAGAGAGAGAGAGCCTGATGGCCTGAGTGCTCGGTATCACAGGTTTCGGGTTCGAGTCCTGGAAGACCAAGGATGTTTGTAGTGGTTCGGAATCCACTTTAAATTTTAGGTCCCAGTCTAATATGACTAGCACATTGGGAGTAGGGCTGATAATCCTACCTCACAAAAACACCTCTTATGTTTCGGAATCTACCATTAAGTAGAATGCCTTGGCCCACCATTTGGCTGTCGAGCCATTAAATAAGATATATATCTATTTATATATATATATATATATATATATATATATATATATATATATATACATACACATTTATAATTTTCCCTCTTGTCCTACTATTAAAGAAATTTCGAGCTTCCCAAGGAAGACTTCCCTTGTTTCCGATCATCATAACAAATGCTATTCATTCAAAAAATC
This sequence comes from Caerostris extrusa, assembly GCA_021605095.1. Classification (NCBI taxonomy): domain Eukaryota; kingdom Metazoa; phylum Arthropoda; class Arachnida; order Araneae; family Araneidae; genus Caerostris; species Caerostris extrusa. The sequence goes on from BPLR01019947.1 coordinate 23,445, forward strand.
ATGGCAAAATTATAACCAGGAAAAAAATAAAGGAAAAATTTACGCCCTTGTTTATCTGGTTTCAAATAACTAGATTAATAAAAAATTGAAAGTTAGCACGGAGAAAAAAAAATCTTTTCTTTGCCATTAATAGGCAATGAATATAGCTTTGAAGCAAAAAAAAAATGTGCCAGATATATTCTTCCATGTTGAACATGTTGCAGGAATCGCACTATTTGAGTTTCATCCCTATACCTCGTCAGTTAAATCGAAAATACAGGAAAATGTTAACAAGCTGTAGCCAGAACTATTCTCTAATTCGTTTCTATGATAAACATGATGCATATGTTAAAAAAAAAAAATCTGAATCGTCACGGTATGAACATATTCGCAAAAGCAATTAGACTGAATCTATAGAGTTCAGCTTTTATTAGATTTGTTATGAATCTACTCATAGCTTAATCTTCCTCCTACCTGCGGAAATCAACAACAGATGACAGGGCTTGGCGGAAAAAGCGAATATAACCTGGCGAAGATCAAGGTAGAAAACATTAAAAATCGGTTGCTTAAATGTTTTTGATGATTGTAGTAAATACAGAAATTTTTGTCAAAATGAACTTTTTAATTGGACTGCAAAACATCATGGAACAGAGTCTCTAAAGATATGATTTGAGGTGAAAACATTGAAGGTATAGATCCCTTCTTTCCTATTCAGAAGATAATGATGTTTAGAATTCATAGAGCTAAAACAAGGGATGGGCAAACTACGGCCAGCGGGCCAACCCCGGAGGTTCTATCCGACCCGCGGATAAAATTTTTATTTGCCTGCCCGGGGGCAAATTAAAAGAAATATATATTTATATGTTATATAATCTGCTGTTATTAAATATTATTTTTTTTTCAATGGACTGATGAGCTAAGAACGACTTACCTCATTTGAAGAGGTTAAATTCAATACCCTCAGTAAATGAAGAGAAGCTTAAGAATTATGAAGCTGGCTTGAAAAAAAATGCATTTTGAGTCCGAACTTTTTGTGAATCTCATGATTTCAGTGCCATTCAAACAGGATTGGATATTTTTACCATGCCTTTCAACGTAAATTGTGAAGCAGTGAGGTCAGATTTGCTGGTTTAATTAATTGAGTTGCAATCTAACAATCATCTCAAACAGTTGTTTCTAAATATACTAAAGTTAGAGTTTTACAAATCATTATTGAAAGTCAGTTTCCCAAATTTAATATCTCAGAAAATCAGTGCTACATTTACTTCATCTTATATATGTGAACAAGTGTTTTCAACTATGAACCTTAGAAATAATTATTTCAGTAGTAGCCTGACAGATGAGCATTTAGCCTCGTTCCTTAGAATCAATACATCTCATTTCGAACCTCAATATAAGGAACTTTTAAAAATGAAATCGCAATGTGATTCATCTCGTTAACATATTTAAATTGTAATACTTGTATATTGTTTTTTTAAATTTAAAAAAATTTATCTTGGCCCGCCTAATTTTTGACCCGCAACCGAAAAGTTTCCCATCCCTGGCTTAAACCATAGAACTCTTTTGTGTATTTGTTGTCGTGCCATATCTCTTCTATTTTTGTGGTGAAACTCAGTGGAGCGTCAGATTAACCGGAATGTTTTTGGTCAATCCGCTAACTTATTCTCTATAGTGCGATCCTAATATGCACATTGACCAAAACAAAAGTGATAAATACAACCGTTGTATTAACTGCTTTTAAAATAAATTGACCCAGCGTGTGTGTAGATTGAAGGTGTTATTTCTGATGGCTTGCAGTAATGAAAAACTATCAGGAATGTTAAAGTAATATACTAATTAACTGAAGAATCTAATTAACTATACTAATTAACTGAAAAATAGAAATGTCCAGATATTATGAATTAGTATTATAGTAGAATTAGTATTATATGAATTAGTATTAGCTATAATACGAAGCAAAAATTATAAAATCCATTGAAAATTAAAGTTCTCCAGGGCATAATGATGATAAAAGGATTTGAGGTGGAGTTATAACAGTTGTAAATTTTTTTTTCCTCACAGAAAGAGTTGTGGCATTTCATTCCCAGGAGAGGAATGTTTGTTATTGGACAAGCCTATATTACAACTCATCCCTCAAATTGGACAGCAGATGAGCTTTATTGTGGTAGTTATATTACATGCAATAAATGTTTTTGCACTAATGAGAACAACCTGCCACTCAAATCTGACAGCAGATATTCGGCATCACGTGTAATGAGACTCCAGGAAATTAGCGATTGTCTATTCGATCTTCAAAGGTCAAAACAACTACAGATTGAATAAAGAACTATACCAGGATTATTCCACCATCGGTTGACGAACTGAGAAATGTCTACTCTGTGAGAGAAAGGGGAATCTGACACCTTCTTGACGGATTGTCTTAAAAAAGCAGATTTTCGGTGAAGAAAGGGAATCTGACACCTTCTTGACGGATTGTCTTAAAAGCAGATTTTCGGTGAAGAAAAAGAGATTTCTGCGACGAGTCGATCAGAAGGGTTGCTTCCCTTTTTTTTCTCAGAAGTGAATGAATAGGCAAAAGATTCCGCCTGTTTTCAAAGTGAGCCCCTTTGTGGTTTCGTGTATCACGCCGTGTGATAATTAAGGTCTGCCACAGACCATTCACCGCAGACTCGAGAACTCTTAAAATCACCGACCTTGTAGTGAATTGTACTTGGGGTTTAATTGTGAACTTGTCATGAATTTTATTTAATTTTTAATTTCTTTGTATAATAACATAGAAGATTATATATATATATATATATATATATATATATATATATATATATATATATATATATATATATATATATATATATATATATATATATATATATATATATATATATATATATATAAATAAATATATATGTATATATATATTTGCTTGCAAATAAAAATTAAATTGTTCCCGTGAACCTGAAAGTGGCCCTCTTCTCGAAGCCGTTATAGGTCTAATATAGGCCGAGATGTTACACTGTTGATGAAAGTGCTTGCAAGAGAATTGCTATTAGTTGTCTAGAAGGTCTTCGGCTTTTTAATTTGTTAGAGATCTTGAAGCAGATTGGGTATGGCTATAACGATTGTGTTTATTTGAGTAATGTTAGAGGAGGTTAGAATTATAAATTTAGGTGCTATTGAAGTCCGGAGGAGGGGGTTTCTTGAGTGGTAGGAAGGGTATTTTTAGAAATTGATAAAGGAAATAATTAGGAGGTATTTTTAGAAAAGTCAAAAAATATAAATTGTTGTCATTTTTTATAAGTAGGAATCCCAATTACAAATATTTTTTTATAAATCAATTTATTTTACCCTTTCCTATGGGGAAAAGTTATCACTGAAAGCTCTGGTGTATTTCAGTTATTTTTTTTTTTTTTTTTTTGCATTCTATGATTGCCAATCAACCGAAGTGTCTGATCATTTATTAAGTCCCTTCTTTCTCAATAGAGAGAAAAGATCTCTGGGAAGCTATATTGAATTTCAAATATATATATTCTTCATTGCCGCAACAGCCCCACGATGGGTCTAGGCCGTCTACTTACTGGCAGATTTGAAGACGAGAGATGTGTTTTCTTTTTACGGAGTAGGGTTGCCATCCCTACGTCCCACAGTCATATTAGAACAAGGACCTACGGTTTAAAAAGTGAACCGAACCATTACAAACATCCATGACACTGTCTGGACTCGAACCTGAACGCCTGTGCGCTCTAGTGTCAGAGCGCTAGTCACTCGGCCATCAGTCCCCAATATAAGATGCTATCCTCTACGTATTGACAAAACTGATAGTTTTGTGAAGAATGACTAGTGATAGATAATTTGTTTATACTTACGGAAAGATTACAAATAATTTTATAAAATCCATTTACGTTTCCAATCACCAATTATTAATAATTTAAAAAAAATTCAATTACTCTTTCCTCCTTCCATTAAAGCGAACTATCCTGGTATCCTGGTAGAATCTATAATAAAGTGAAAGTGACTAGAAGGCAATCATTTTTTTTTATCGAAGCAATTATTATAATTACTTTTTCAATTCCTTCTATTAGCTAACACTCTCCCTATTTATATCTTGTTCAAATTTTCAATCGTTCATAAAATACTTTTTTATGCATCCACTCAAATTCAAATACATTTCTTTTTGAACTTGTAGTGGATGACACTTGATGTTAATACAGTTTCTTCAAATATTAATTCGTTAATTAAATTTAATTAATTAATTTTAGTTTTTTATATTTAAGTTGCGTGTATCTACCAATAGATGGCGCCAGATAAACTTAAAAGAATGAATGAAAATTATTTATAAAGGACTTTCTGCAATTGAGTGAAAAAAAAAAAAAAAAAGGAATTGACTTTAACATTTTTTTTTTTTTACATTAATTGTTTTAATTAAAATCAACTTACTATTGTCTTTCTCTGAGAATATCCCTCTGGGAGTCAATGCATGTCTCGAATACAAATATATTTTCTTCTATTGAACGGGTATCAAAGAGAAACTGGTGGGTGATTCTTATCAAAAAGCAGTTAGTACAAGCATAAACTTTTAAAATTACTTTGTAAAAACAGAATGCTAGAATTTATAATTTGCATACAATATATATATATATATATAACGCCCCTTTTTCCTACTCAGACCGAAGTTATATTACTGTTGAGGATATTTTTCTTAAATTTTTGTATAATGGGGGCTAATGGCCGAGTGACTAGAGTTCGGTGCCACAGGTTTCGTGTTCGTGCCTTGGCGATGCTATGGATGTTTGTAATGGTTCGGAATCCACTTTAATTCATAGGTCCCCGGTCAAATAGAATTGTAGAGCGTGGGGTTGACAACCCGACCCCACAAAAAGAAATTCAACTCCTGTCCCGAAATCTGCCAGTAGGAAGACGGCCTGTTGTGCCAATGAAGAAGAATAAGTTGTTATATAGCAATTGTTAGCCTTTAAAAAACCCTCATTAAATATCTCATTGGAAGTCATGCAATTCCTTGAATATTATTTCTTCTACTCAATGATTATCAATACAGCGGAGAGGTGGTCGAGCATTTATTTATTTGCGCCGAAGTAGTGACACCATATGCATACCTTTTTTTTATAGAATCCATTTAGTCCCTTTTTCATCATGAAACGAAATTTTCCGATTGGAAGGCATTGTACGCCTTAAATATAAATATTTTTATTTTTGCACATCAATTATCAACTTAATCCAACTTATCTACTTACTTATCTTAACCAAATTATCTACTACTACTGGAAAAAAAAAAAAAAAAAAAAAAAAAATTATAGACCTAGGCTTCCTGCCTGCTGGTAGATTCGAAACATAAGATGGTGTTTTCTTTTGAAGGTATAGAATTGTTAGCCCTACGCCCAACGCTCTTGCAGTCATAGTAGACTAGGGCCTACTGTTTAAAATGGATTCGGACCACTACAAACAGCCATGGCATTAGCTGAGACTCGAACCCGAAATTTTTGTATGGTATCGAACGACATATAAAATTTTTAAAAGTCAAGAACTCGTGCCCAAATCTGTGATATCAAGATTCAATCATCCTGCTAGAATCCATATTATTTCACGAATATATTATTCCTCTCTTCAACTCTGTCAACCCATTGAGGAATATTTGTAGAACAACCATTTATTCATATCGAAACAGTAATTACAAAAAAATTTTAAAAAGAAATCCATTTCCTATTTTTGAAAAAAGAAAAATCTCTCCGCGGAAACCCTATTTGGCACCAAATATCTATTCAACTGCTACGTTGTTATTTCTTATCTCACATAGTTTGCAGCAACGTTCCAACAAGCCCATGAATCCGTTGTTCTCAAACAATGAAAAATCGTTGAACCGAGAACCATGATGGGTCAGAAATACAGCTTCTTTTGTCCTTGGACACAAAGACATGGGGTAGTCTAAAGACCAAGGGCGGAGGGCAAGACCAAAAGGCGAGGGATTAACTGCCATCAATGCATTGAAGATTAATTGATGGGTGAGTTATTTATTTATATCGAAGCTGTTACTACAAATATAAACTTTAAAAAAAAAAAAAAAATCTATTTACTCTTGTCTTTTTCAGTGGAAATAAAATACCTCTCAGGTATGTCTGAAATGTAAATATATTTTTTTATTCTACTCAATGATTATCAAACAAGCGAACATTAGCTACTACCGGTGGACTCTTTTTACATCTAAGCTGTTGAATTATAAGAATAAACTTTTAGAAAAATCCATTTATTCCTGTTATTTTTTATGGGAAGGAAAATATTCCGATGGAAATTGCGTGTGAAATAATAATCCCCCTTCCCGCCTTCCTTAAGTAGACAACTCATGGAGTGTGTCATCCCCAGATGCCGGGCACTGAGTATTAGTCAACAACAAACAGTCCACGTCAACATCGTGATAAAATGGTTATCTAACAAGTTGTTCAGTTTGAAAGATTGTAAAAATAAAACCATGATAAATCCTACTTTTAAATCATAAATGTCCTAATGAAGATGACATTTATTTTGTTACCATAAAAAATGGAGATGTATTGGAATTGTTTCATAAATTGTGGTATCACCAGGGTCTTTTGACTTTAATTTTCTTGACTATTGAGTCATTCATTAACAAATTAATTTAAAAGGAACGTTTAATAAAACACCTTTTTTAGACGTTTATTACAAACATCAATTTTATATTTAGCCTCCTTTTTTTCTTTCTAGTATATTTTTTATTTATGTGTAACGGGTTTCGGTTCATATGTTTTAATTGTTTTCGTATAATGGAATTTAGCTTAGTATGCAGCTATAAGTATGCAGTATAGTATGCTTTTATAATATAAATTATTGTAAGATGGTCAAATACGTTGCCAATTTTTATGCTTCCATAATTATTTGGTTATTTACTGACAGCAATGGATCACACTTGCACTTAGACGATTTAAACATTGAAAATGAATCAAAGATGAATAAAAGTTTTCACAATAACACAAGAATAACGATTGATAATATTATGGATGGTTGCCAATAATATCGAAATGTCATGAGAATTGATTATTCTAGCTTAACTAAGCATACCGCACATTTTAAGCAAGGGTCCCTTCCTGACCTTTTAAGCAAGCATCCCTTGCTGGTCAAACAGCACAACAATAGTCTTCAAGTGACATGAATTCTCTGTTGATTGATCTCTGCAAGGCCTATCATTACCGACTTGGGGAGGCTAACTGCAGCTGCGTACAGACGAATCATGGATTAAGAATATTCCCTTTGTAACTGTGGTTAATGGTGTTTTGGGGAGATATGCAATTCACTACGGCCGTCCCACGGGTCAGTTCAGCCTCCGCAATTATGTATGTCTGAGCCATCAAATATATCTTTGTCATTTATAAGAATGGGATAAGGAGTTGGCTTCTGACCTTCGTCAAACCGAACTGCCATGTATGCAAATAAATCTGCGTTAACTTGTCAAGAGTAGTGACTTGCAATTTAGTTGTCATGTGAGAACCATTGACAAAACCGTTCTTGTAGCTGTCACGTAGCTGTCGTTCTTGTAGCTGTCAACTTAAATACAAAGACCTTTTGAGTTATCACGAGTTGATTGATATTGGTAGCTTTGGTAGTTGGGCGTGAACACAGGGAGTGGACTGCGGGAATTGAGAGGCTCCACCCCCAAGAAGGGGGGGGTGCAGCTTCTGCTGTGAGGGAGCGCCCTTAGTGAGAAAACAGACTTGGCTCCGTGTCACTTTTGCTATTGTATGGAACAAAACACAAAAACCATAGAAACAGTGTCTACAGCAAAGTCGCCAACGGATGGAACTGACTATAGAGTGTCAGGCCCAATCAGACTTCTTCTCACCCACATCATTCTCAAACTGTATAGAGGCAACTCAGCTCTAGGCACAGTGATGCGGTATGGTGTAGTAGTAATAGTAGCAGCCCTCATACTCACCAGCGCCGCGAGTTCCCACGAGTCGGGAGAAAACATATTTTAATGTAATGATCTATTAACAACTGTGATTGAGTGGAATTTAAAAATGCAATAAAATTTTGCCAATTCCGTAAAAAGCAATAGGGATTCTTGAAAAGATATTTTTAAAAGATTGGTGCTTTTGATAATCAAAACTCGCACGTTAGAGAAATAAATAAATAACACATACAGGGGATGCTGGATCCAAGCCACAGCAATCTTGACCTCTTAGAAAACATATTCATTTTTTTCAACAATTTTAAGCAACAATAATTAAATGTTTACTTTTCAATGAAGAATCAGTCTGTCATTGATACCTGAGTACTTAAATTAAAAATTACCTATTATATCGACAACTTAAATAAAAAATGACATAAGCACACAAACTATGACTTAAGCCACACAAAGCAACGGCGGACAGCAGTCTAGGCATCCCGTTTGAAAAAAGATATCGATTGTTACCGGGAAAATATTATCAGTACGAAGTTATTGCAGTCTTCAGGAAAGGGGATACATTTTATCAGAAGGGTCTTTTATCTTATCAATAAAGTAACTGAGGTCTTAATCTTTTCTGTCAACGATCTTGTTTAACTATGGGAAAAATTTGCGAAAAGAGATATTGTTGATTCAAGAATTATCGTAAGGTCTTTTTTTCCCCCTACTATAGTGTGAACATATTTTTTTTTTTTTAACAACTAGTGATTGTTATGTTTTATTTTTATTTTTTACTCCCTTTATTTAATAAAAAAGGCAGGAAAGTAAATAATAATCTGAATAAAAAAGGGGATGCATTTTTTCGTTTTTTGTTGCATTTGCAACTGGTCTATAATTGTACCGAATTTTCGTATAAAATTCTCGTATTTTTACTTTTAACTTTATATATTTTTCTTTTAATTGATCAATAATTCTATTTTAATCATTTTTTTTAAATTTCGAGCAACTTTTAATGTCCCAAGGAAATAAAAAATACTTTTATTTCCTTACTAACACTATAAGCAGCCATTTAAATTAAATACTCAATATTCTTTAATTAAGATGAGGTGGTTTTAGATGTTAATAATCAACAATTTTTAATTTTTTAATAAAATTAAATATTTTTATTGGCTTATTAACATTTATTAATCACTTGTTATTAACAACTTTTAATTTTTTAATAAAATTAAATAATTTTATTGCTTTATTTACACTTAATTAACCACATTTAAATACTCAAAACGTTTTAATTATGAGGTGTTAAAGGGATTACTAGCCGGCACCTTTTAATTCTTTTAATACAATTAAATACTTTTCTTACCTTATTAACACTTATTTAACCTAAAACAAATACTCTTCAATTATGATGTGGTTTAGGGGTTATTAACAAACTACTTCTAATTTTTAATAAAACTTAATATTTTATTATACGTATAATTTTTAAAAAATAAAATTTTTGTTGATTTACTAACACCTAATTAAGTTGCTATCTCAATTAAATACTCCAAACTTTTTAATTATGATGAGGGTATTATAGGGTTATTGGCCAACACCCATTAATTTTTAATAAAATGAAATACTTTTATTGCTTTATTAACATTTAATTAACTCAATGAAATACTCAATAAAACACTCAACTCAATTAACACTGAATGAAATACTGAATACTCTTTAATTATGACGCAATTTAGGGGTTATTAGTAAAGAATTTTAATTTTTAATAAAAATAAATGTTTTTATTACCTTACTATTACTTAATTAAGCAGACATCTCAATTAAATTCTCATTACCCTTTAATTAAGATTAAATGGTTTAGAGATTATTAGCCACCAACATTTAATTTTTTATTAAAATTAAATCTTTTTTATTTTACTATTATTTGGAGCCTGATGGCCGAGTGGCAACGCTCTGGCGGGTTGTTTGTAGCGATTCAGAATCCACTTTTATCAGTAAGTCGTTGTCTAATAAGACTGTAGAGCGTTGGGTGTAGGGCGAACAACCCTACCTCCTAGAAAGAAAAACATTTCCTATTTCGAAATCTGCTAGTAGGCAGACGGGCTAAGTCCACTATGGTGCTGTTGCTCAATGATGATTACTATTATTTTATTAAGCAGACATCTCAAATAAATTCTCGCTACTCTTTAATTTTGATGGGAAAATTTTATGGGTTATTAGCAAACAACTTTGAATTTTTAAAATAAAATTAAATGTTTTTATACCTTACTAACACTTAACGATGAGGTGATTCAGGGATTATTAGCCCCATTGGTACTCCATAAACGATGCGGCAATTGCCGATGTTTGTTGAAGACATAAAAATCATAATTCAGCTTACTAAATCTAAATCAGTGAACGTTCCCTTTTATTTATTACTTTTTAACAGTTTTTTTTTTTTTTTTTTTTGGTTTTTAAATAGGATTTTTCCTCACTTTAGAAACACAAAAACCGGAAAGTTATCGGTGTATTGGCGCGATATTCATTTTAAAAGCCAACAGGGGTTTACGTTTGGACAGTTAATTTCTGTTATCAGATTTGTCAATGGTCTTAATTATGTTATCTTTAATACCCAAAAATCGATTTTCAACTATAGTAACGGAAGAAAATAGAGTGATTTAAAAAGAATTGTAATTGTATATATTTGTTTGATCAAATTGCATTTTTTTCTGAAATTTTCCCTGGCAAATGAGATAATTGTTAAGTTTTTAAGTGCTTGAGCCAGAACCCCCTGCATAAAAAGGTTTTAAAGTGAAATATATTAAAATCAAAATCAGATATTATTTATAAAAAACAGATGTTTATTTATAAAAACCTATTAAATTAGAGATTTTAAATTTTTAAAATAAAATTACATTTTTTTTATTACCTTACTAACACTTAACCATGAGATGGTTTAGGGGTTTTTAGCCAACAACTTTAAATTTTTAAATAAAATAAATAAACTTTTAACTAAATATAAACTTAAACTAAAACTAAATATAATATATAAACTTTTAACTAATAATAAACTTTTAATAAATAACTTTAAATAAATTTTTTAAATTTTTTTTATTACCTTACTAAAACTTAACGATGAGAGGTTTAGGGCAGGGATGAGCAAATTACGGCCCGCGGGCCAACTTTGGCCAGCCGGAAGGTTCGATCCGGCCCGCGGATAGAATTTTAATTTGCCGGTCCAAAGCAAATAAAAAAAATATATATTTATATATTATATATCCATCTCCTTTTCTACTTTGATTAAATATTTTTTTTTTTTCCTTTTTTTCAAAGGACTGATGATGTTTTTACTTTTCTCTATTTGGATATTTTTACCTTGCCTTTCAACTTAAATTGTGAAGCAGTGAGGTCCGATTTGCTAAGGTTGAATTGATTGAGTTGCAATCTAACAATTCCCAATGCCCATTCCTGGTTTTAGAGGTTTTTAGCGAACAACTTTAAATTTTTAAATAAAATAAAATAAAATTTTTTTTTTTTTATTATCTTACTAACACTTAACGATGAAATGGATTAGGAGTTTTTAGCCAGCAACTTTTTAATTTTTAAATAAGATAAAAATTTTTTATTACCTTGCTAACACCTAACGATGAGATGGTTTAGGGCAGGGATGAGAAAACTTTTTCGGTCGCGGGCCAAAAATCGAAAAAAAAAAAAAAAAAAAAAAAGTTTGGCGGCCAAGATAAATTTTTCTAAAATTTTAAAAACAATATACAAATATTACAATTTAAATATGTTAATGAGGTGAATTTCATTTTAAAAGTTCCTTCTATTGATGTTCGAAGTGAGATGTACTAATTCCAAAGAACGAGGCTAAATGCTCATCTGTCAGTCTATTTCTGAAATAATTCTTTCTGAGGTTCTTAGTTGAAAACACTTGTTCCCATATATAAGATGAAGCAAACATAGCACTGATTTTCTGGCCGTGAGATATTAAATTTGGGAAACTTGCATTCGATAATGATTTGTAAAACTCTAACTTGTTGGCGCCAATCTACAGCTATAACTAACAACGAACTTCCGCTTTTAACACTTTACCGATTGAAAGCTGTCTGTGTCTATTTCCGCCGATTTATGTTTTTTGTAGAACAAAAATAGAGAAAGTAAAAAGATCATCAGTCTTTTGAAAAAAAAGAAAGAAAAAAATATTTCATCAAAGTAGAAAAGGAGATGGATATATGATATATAAATATATATTTCTTTTAATTTGCCTCGAACCGGCAAATTAAAAAATTCTATCCGCGGGTCGGATAGAACCTTCCGGCAGGCCGTAGTTTGCCCATCCCTGATTTAGGGATTTTTAGCCAACTTTAAGTTTTGAAATAAAATTAAATATTTTTATTACCTTACTAACACCTAACGATGGAATGGTTTAGGGATTAGTAGTCCCATTAGTACTCTATAAACGATGCGGCAATTGCCGATGTTCGTTGAAGACATAAAAATCATAATTCTGCTTTCTAAATCTAAATCTGCAATTGTTCCCTATTATTTATTACCTTTTTAACAGTAAAAGTTACAACGGCATTTACGTTTACTGTCATTGAAGGGCGTGGGGCCTGTGTGAATAGTAGGGCGCCATCGCATTTAGGGTAATAAAAGAAAACACGACTCACGAACAATGCAAATACTTTCACTCCACCGTAAAAAAGGAAATAACCAAACTAAAATGTATCGTGCGAACTCTTTTTTTTTTTTTTTTACTCTTTTCATTCATAAAATAAAAAGGGCACCGGTAAACAGAGGGAAATAGTGGAGTTCCAACACAGCGCAGCGCGTGCGAAAAACGTACGAAAAATACCCGACAGGCTTTGCGGTTCACTGGTAAAGTATTTCACGATTCAAGGATTTTTTTCTTTTTGCTTTTTAAATCAAGATTTTCCTCACTTTAGAAACACAAAAACCGGAAAGTTGTTACTGTGTTGGCGCATTATTCATTTAAAACCTCAACAGGTGGTTCACGTTTGGACAATCAATTTCTGTTATCATATTTGTCGACGGTCTTAATTTTGTCTTCTTTAATAATCAAAATCGATTTTCAACTAAGGTAACGGAAGAAAATGGAGGTATAATAAAACTGTTTATACATTTGTTTAACTCTGGCATTCGGTATCACAGGTTTCAGTTCGAGTCTTGGAGGTGCCATGGATGTTTGTAGTGGTTCGGAATCCACTTTAAACCGTAGGTCCCAACCCTAATAGGATGTAGAAATTTGTGGGGGGTAGTGTTACTCTCGTCTGTAGCATATCTTCAAGCTACGTGCCCCCGTGTAGTGCTTAATGAGGTAACGGCGGTGCAACCTTTCCCTTATGGCATAAAGATTAATTGTCTAGAGCAGGGATGGGCAAACTACGGCCCGCCGGAAGGTTTTATCCGGCCCGCAGATAGAATTTTTAATTTGCTGGTCGAGGCATATTAAAAGAAATGTATTATATATCCATCTCCTTTTCTACTTTCATTAAATATTATTTTTCTAACTTTTTCAAAGGAAAGGTGATCTTTTTTATTTTTCTATTTTTTGTTCTACAAAACATAAATCAACTGAAATAGCAAGCACAGACAGCTTTAATCGGTAAAGTGTTAAAACCGGAAGTCCTTTGTTAGTTGTAGCTGTAGATTGGCGCCAACAAGCGTTATCTCTTTCTCGGGAAGCAGACATATGGGAGTCAATATAGGTGAATTAGACCTAACATGTGGCAGACTTCGCATTTTAAGTTCAGACAGCAGCTTTTTCTTTTGGCGCGAGTTCTAATATTATTGATTGCGTATTTAAAGATTGCGGACATATAGCAATTATATGTAATATTACGACCGATGGAGCACGAAATATGACAGGAAAAAATCTGGATTTCTTGGACTCTTTAATCAAAATTATCCCGGGAACAATGTTGTTTTCCTACATTGTGTTATACATCAAGATGCTCTTTGTAAATCTTCATTGAATATGAAACCCGTGCTTGATGCAGTCATTGAAGCTTGTAAATACTATTCCATCTCGTGGGTTTACTCACAGGAAATTTCTAGATTTTCTTCAGATCGTGCAATCTGAATACTCTGATGTACTATATTACATGAAAGTAAGGTGGCTTAGTGCAGAATGTGTTTTCGCGCGAGTTTGGAAGCTGAAAGACGGCATTGTGTCGTTCTTCCATGAGAAACAGTGTTCTGCTGAGTGCGAAATGTTAGAAGATACAGAATGGCTTTCGAACTTTGCATTTTCACAGATCTTCTTTGTGTTATGAGCAACTTGAATATGCAAGGGAAAAATCAATTTATCGGTGATATCTGGGCCCATCTTAAAGCTATTAAACTAAAAAGATGGCTTGAAAAAATTGCATTTTTTGAGTTCGAACGCAGATTTCAAGATTTCAGTGCCATTCAAACAGAGGTGGATATTTTTACCATGCCTTTCAACAGTGAGGCAGTGAGCAGTGAGGTCAGATTTGCTGGTTTAATTAAGTTGCAATCTAACAATCATCTCAAGCAGTTGTTTTTAAATATGCCAAAGTTACAGTTTTACAAATCATTATCGAAAGTAAGTTTCCCAAATTTAATATATCACGCCCAAAAAATCAGTGCTACGCTTGCTTCATCTTGTATAAGTGAACAGGTGTTTTCAACTATGAGCCTTAGAAATAATTATTTCAGAAGTAGACTGACAGATGAGTATTTAGCCTCGTTCCTTAGAATCAGTACATGTCACTTCGAACCTCAATATAAGGAAATTTAAAAATGAAATCGCAATTTCATTCATCTCATTAACATATTTAAATTGTAATACTTGTATATTGCTTTTAAACTTTTGAAAAATTTATCTTGGCCGGCAATTTTTTTTTTTTTTTTTTTTTTTTTCGATTTTTGGCCCGCGACCGAAAAAGTTTGCCCATCCCTGGTCTAGAGCAAAGAAGATTAGCTAGCTAGGCATAAGATTAACAAGTTAAGTTCATATTGCTAAATTAAGCATAAAGATTAATTGCATTAGAACAACAAATGTAAAATATCAAAATCAGATATTATTTATAAAAATAGATGTATAGTTGTAAAAACATATTGAATCAGAGATTTTGTTTTTCTCTCTCCCTCTCCTCCATTTTTCTAGCGGCCTGATTGCCAATTGGCTAGCGTCTGACCTTTGGTACGCAGGCTTCAGGTTCGAATCTTGGCGGTGGCATGGATATTTGTCAGTGGTTCGGAATCCACTTTAAACTGTACGTCCCGGTCTACTTAACCAAAAAGTGTACAAAATGACGTGGAGCGACAAACCAAATCTCACCTCCGCTTTTCTACGTTAAACTGTAGGTCCCCGTCTACTTATTTATCCAAAATGTGCACAAAATGACCGTAGAGCAACAAACCAAATCCAACCTCCATTTTTTCTACTTTAAACTGTAGGTCCCCGTCTACTTAGTCCAAAATGTGCACAAAATGACCGTAGAACAACAAACCAAACCAGATCTCCATTTTTCTTTTCTGTATTTTTCTGCTTTGAAATTTTTATTCGTGTTCGGTTTATTTCTATTCTCTCAATAAGGA
This sequence comes from Caerostris extrusa, assembly GCA_021605095.1. Lineage (NCBI taxonomy): Eukaryota > Metazoa > Arthropoda > Arachnida > Araneae > Araneidae > Caerostris > Caerostris extrusa. Next base: position 38,893 of record BPLR01019947.1, read on the forward strand.
TTTTTATTATGCATGTCACAAATAGGTCCCTGGCACTAAAGTCCATGGTGGCAATAATAGCCGTCTACCTACTGGGAGAACCAAACAAGATCCATTTTTCTTTTTAAAGGTAGGTTGGCAGTTCTACGTCCAACGCTCTACAGTCATATTAAAATGACCTACGGCAAACCAAATCCAACCTCCGAATCACTACAAACATATGTCACCGCCGTGACTCGAACCCGAAATCAGTGGCACCAAGAGCTAGAGTATATCATAAATAGCGAAGAATAATTTTTTTGTAATTTTTATAGATCAATTAATTATTTAGCAACATCTCCAAGTTGAAATAAGATTTTCGGATAATTTTTTTCTTCTTTATAATTAAATAGTTTATCTTAATAATAGTTTAATATAATTAATAGTTTTCTTTATAATTAAAATTATAGTTTTCATAATGGAGAACAAAAGAAGAAATTATTTATACCAATGGTAGAAAAATGCAGCTCTTTATGTGGTTAGAGATGCGGCTTCTATGTCAAATGTCGAAATCAATCAGTCGAGTCAATATTAAATTTGTTACGAAAATGACCTGACGTCCAAACATTTTAAGCGTGTTTATTGATCTTTTTCGTCAGTGGCTCCAACAGTCCTATGGTGCACAAGGCCACCTGACTACTGGCTGATTTCGAGACAGGATATATTTTTTTTTTTAAAGGTAGGGTTGTCAGCCCTACCCCCAACGGTCTAAAATAGATTCCGAATCACTACAAACATCCATTGCCCCGACGGGACTTGAACCCAAAACCTAGTGGCAAAATGAGCCAGAACGCTAGACACTCGGCCATCAACCCCCATGTTCTTCATTTAAAAGCAAATTTCTTTAATATGATATAAAATAAAATTAATGAATATCAAGAAAAAAACTGAAGAAAAATTAATTTGAAAGCTAGATTTGTAGATCTGAGAAGTTTCAATCCTACATTTGCTGGGTTTTTTTTTTTTTTTTTTTTCGCTAGTCCATTTACAATTAATATTCTCCAAAATGGTTTTTAAATTTCTGTATAATATTTACTCAGCATATATATATTTTCTTTCTAATGCAGCTGGCAAACACTTAGACAGCTTGGTCTTGATGCCTGAAGGCAAACGCTACACAGACGTTACTCATTTTGCATTACTCAGGGGCGCGTGTAACATGAAGATAAGTCACGTACGTGGAGTAACAATGCCCCCACAACGCTCTACCATCCTATTAGGACCGGGACCTACGGTTTAAAGTGGATTCCGTAGGAACCACTAACACATCTATGGCACCGCCATCTCGAACCCGAAACCTGTGGATATATAACTCTGCATCGGGAGAAATATTAGTACTAGAAATAAAGGAATACAAGGCGTTGCAAATGCAGCACAAATCTGTTTTTCCTGATTGAGTTTTGGTAATTGGTACCGAAACAAAGTATCGTATATACTTTAAAGAAATATTAACTTATTTTATTATTATTAATATTAATATTAATTCAGATATTTTAGGAAATTTAGAAAATATAATTGCACTTTTCACACTATGTAGTTCAAGAATCGTCTGCAAAATAGTTTCGAATGGGGTATAAATCGTATTCTTTACTTGTTCCTATTTGTGTTCATGATCCGCAATAGGTATTTAAAATATTTTTTCAATTCCTTCTATTAGCTCACACTCTCCCTATATCTATCTTGTTCAAATTTTCAATGTTCATAAAGTACTTTCTATTCATCCACTCAAGTTAAAATACATTTTTTTTTAATTTGTAGTGGACGAAACTTGATGTTAATACAGTTTTTGAAATATTAATTCCGCAATTAAACCAAATTAATTAATTTTTTTTTTAGATTTAAGTTGCATATATCTATCAATAGATGGCGCCAGATAAACTTAAAAAAATGAATGAAAACTATTTATAAAGGCCTTCTGCAATAAACGTAGGAATTGACTTTAAATTTTTTTTTTTTTTTTTTTAATTTGTTCCTATTTCTGCTCATGATTCGCAATAGGTATTTAAAAATCCATTTTTTATTTAAACTTTAGGTCTTTGTATTCATTAATTTTTTCGTATTTGAATTTATATTTTTAAAAAATATATCCATTTTTACAAATCAGCTCAGCTTCATATTACAAATCGGAATTGGTGTGAATGGTTCATTAGATGCTAAAATAATTCGCATTCGTATAGAACTTAATAATAAATACTAGAAACTCAATAAAAAGAAAGTTTACTTCAAAAGAAAGTTTTAGAAAGTTTACTTTCAATTGTATATTTCAGAGTTTATTGATTCAAAAGGTGCTGAAAGCATGTTACTACAAGAACCAAAAAAAAAAAAAAAAAAAAAAATAAAAATAAAATAAAATAAATAAATGAATAAAATAAAACAAGACAATCATCTATAGTGCATTTGAAAAAAAACAAGAAAAAGTGGCGTTATTTCTGATTCTGTTCTAGAAAATTTTTGCAATTATCTTAAGCATGTAAGAAACGCTAAAATAATTTTGATTTATTAAAAAAGAAAAGAAAAATGCATTGTGTTTATTTTTATATGTTTCCCACATCTTTTATAGAATATACAATAAAAAATATATCTAAAGCATATATTTAAAAATTTCATGATTTTACAGTTTTTTTCAATGCATTAATAATTTATTTATTTATAATCAACGTTGGAGTTAAAAAGTAATCAGTTTATGAGAGTTTTTGTTTATGACATTTCGGGGAAACAAGAATATACATAAGAAGAATTTGTATCAGTATAACTAATTTGAAAGTTTCAATTCTGTTGGCCATCAAGACGTTAACTATTACCACATAATAAGGAGTTAATTATTTATTATTCAATCATAATTAATTGAATAATAAACAATATTGTGTCGTTCCCAATGTTTGAGAATCACTGACAAACTATTGTAAAAAAAAAAAAAAAAAAAATGAATAAATGTCTTTAATAGTAGTGGGGCGCCATCTATGGTAATTTATGTAAACTAAAAGTACTTATACATAATGATTAGTAATTACACAAATTCTTCTTATGTATATTCTTGTTTCCCCGAAATGTCATAAACAAAATCTCATAAAATGAAATTATTTATACCAATGGTAGAAAAATGCGGCTCTTTATGTGTTCAGATGCGGCTTCTATGTTAAATGTCGAAATCAATCAGTCGAGTCAATATTAAATTTGTTACGAAAATGACCTGACGTCCACAACATTTTAAGCGTGTTTATTGATCTTTTCGTCAGTGGCTCAACAGTCCTATGGTGGGCCAAGGCCACCTGACTACTGGCTGATTTCGAGACAGGATATATTTTTTTTTTTACGAGGTAGGGTTGTCAGCCCTACCCCCAACGGTCTAAAGTAGACCGGGACCTATGGTTTAAAGTAGATTCCGAATCACTACAAACATCCATTGCCCCGACGGGACTTGAACCCAAAACCTGTGGCATCGAGAGCCAGAACGCTAGACACTCGGCCATCAAGCCCCATGTTCTTCATTTAAAAGCAAATTTCTTTAATATGATATAAAATAAAATTAATGAATATCAAGAAAAAAACTAAAGAAAAATTAATTTTGAAAGCTAGATTTGTAGATCTGAGAAGTTTCAATCCTACATTTGCTGGGTTTTTTTTTTTTTTTTTTTTTTCGCTAGTCCATTTACAATTTTATTCTCCAAAATTTTTTTAAATTTCATTTACTCAGCATATATATATTTTCTTTTATGCAGCTGGCAAAATTAGAGCAGTTTTTGAAGGCAAAAATTTCATTTTGCATTACTCAGGGCGCGTGTAACATGAAGATAAGTCACGTACGTGGAGTAACAATGCCCCCACAAGCTCTACCATCCCTATAGGACCGGGACCTACGGTTTATATTAAATATCTATAGATCTCGAACCCGAAACCTGTGGATATATAACTCTGCATCGGGAGAAATAGAAGTACTAGAAATAAAGGAATACAAGGCGTTGCAAATGCAGCACAAATCTGTTTTTCCTGATTGAGTTTTGGTAATTGGTACCGAAACAAAGTATCGTATATACTTTAAAGAAATATTAACTTATTTTATTATTATTAATATTAATATTAATTCAGATATTTTAGAAATTTAGAAAATATAATTGCACTTTCACACTATGTAGTTCAAGAATCGTCTGCAAAATAGTTTCGAATGGGTATAGAATCGTATTCTTTTACTTGTTCCTATTTCTGCTCATGATCCGCAATAGGTATTTAAAATATTTTTCAATTCCTTCTATTAGCTCACACTCTTCCTATATATCTTGTTCAAATTTTCAATCGTTCATAAAGTACTTTCTATTCATCCACTCAAGTTAAAATATTTTTTTTTTTTTAATTTGCGTGGACGACACTTGATGTTAATACAGTTTTTTGAAATATTAATTCCGCAATTAAATTTAATTAATTAATTTTTAGTTTTTTTTAGATTTAAGTTGCATATATCTATCAATAGATGGCGCCAGATAAACTTAAAAAAAATGAATGAAAACTATTTATAAAGGCCTTTCTGCAATAAACGTAGGAATTGACTTTAAATTTTTTTTTTTTTTTGTTCCTATTTCTGCTCATGATTCGCAATAGGTATTTAAAATATTTTTTATTTAGATTTACTTTGTATTCATTAATTTTTTCGTATTTGAATTTATATTTTTAAAAATATATCCATTTTTATTTATCAGCTCAGCTTCATATTACAAATCGGAATTGGTGTGAATGGTTCATAAGATGCTAAAATAATTCGCATTCGTATAGAACTTAATAATAAATACTAGAAACTCCAAGAAAAGAAAGTTTACTTCAAAAGAAAGTTTTAGAAAGTTTACTTCAATTGTATATTTCCAGAGTTTATTGATTCAAAAGGTGCTGAAAACATGTTACTACAAGAACCAAAAAAAAAAAAAAAAAAAAAATAAAATAAAAATAAAATAAATAAATAAATGAATAAAATAAAACAAGACAATCATCTATAGTGTGCATTTGAAAAAAAAAAAAAAAGTGGACGTTATTTCTGATTCTGTTCTAAAAAATTTTGCAATTATCTTAAGCATGTAAGAAACGCTAAAATAATTTTTGATTTATTAAAAAAGAAAAGAAAAATGCATTGTGTTTATTTTTATATGTTTCCCACATCTTTTATAGAATATACAATAAAAAATATATCTAAAGCATATATTTAAAAATTTCATGATTTTACAGTTTTTTTTCAATGCATTAATAATTTATTTATTTATAATCAACGTTGGAGTTAAAAAGTAATCAGTTTATGAGATTTTGTTTATGACATTTCAGGGAAACAAGAATATACATAAGAAGAATTTGTGTCAGTATAACTAATTTGAAAGTTTCAATTCTGTTGGCCATCAAGACGTTAACTATTACCACATAATAAGGAGTTAATTATTTATTATTCAATAATAATTAATTGAATAATAAACAATATTGTGTCGTTCCCAATGTTTGAGAATCACTGACAAACTATTGTAAAAAAAAAAAAAAAAAAAAAAAAAAAAATGAAGAATAAATGTCTTTAATAGTAGTGGGGCGCCATCTATGGTAATTTATGTAAAATAAAAGTACTTATACATAATGATTAGTAATTATATTAAAATTCTTCTTATGTATATTCTTGTTTCGAAATGTCATAAACAAAATCTCATAAATGAAATTATTTATACCAATGGTAGAAAAATGCGGCTCTTTATGTGTTTAGATGCGGCTTCTATGTTAAATGTCGAAATCAATCAGTCGAGTCAATATTAAATTTGTTACGAAAATGACCTGACGTCCACAACATTTTAAGCGTGTTTTATTGATCTTTTTGTCAGTGGCTTAACAGTCCTATGGTGGGCCAAGGCCACCTGACTACTGGCTGATTTCGAGACAGGATATGGTTGTTTTTTTACGAGGTAGGGGGTTGACACCCTACCCCTAACGGTCTATGATTATATTAGACCGGGACCTATGGTTTAAAGTAGATTCCGAATCACTACAAACATCCATTGCCCGCCGGGACTTGAACGCAAAACCTGTGGCAGAGAGCCAGAACGCTAGACACCTATTTCTGCTCATGATCCGCAATAGGTATTTAAATATTTTTTTATTTAGATTTACTTTTTATTCATTAATTTTTTTCGTATTTTGAATTTAAATTTTTAAAAATATATCCCATTTTCCTTTATCAGTTCAGCTTTATATTACAAAGTGGAATTGGTGTGAATGGTTCATAAGATACAAAAAATAATTAATAATAATAATAATAATAATAATATCATTACCATTCGTATAGAATGTAATAATAAATACTAGAAAGAGATTTTTCCAAGAAAAGAAAGTTTACTTCATATTGTATATTTCCAGAGTTTATTTATTCAAAAGCTGCTAAAATCACGTTACTACAAGAACAAAAAAAAAAAAAAAAAAATAAATAAAAATAAATAAATAAAATGAATAAAATAAAATAAGACAATCATCTATAGTGTGCATTTGAAAAAACAAGAAAAAGGGACGTTATTTCTGATTCTGTTCTAGAAAATTTTGCAATTATCTTAAGCATGTAAGAAAAGCTAAAATAATTTTTGATTTATTAAAAGAAAAAAAAAGGCATTGTGTTTATTTTTATATGTTTCCCACATCTTTTATAGAATATATAATAAAAAATATATCTAAAGCATATATTTAAAAATTTCATGATTTTACAGTTTTTTCAATGCATTAATAATTTATTTATTTATAATCAACGTTGGAGTTAAAAAGTAATCAGTTTATGAGATTTTGTTTATGACATTTCGGGGAAACAAGAATATACATAAGAAGAATTTGTGTCAGTATAACTAATTTGAAAGTTTCAATTCTGTTGGCCATCAAGACGTTAACTATTACCACATAATAAGGAGTTAATTATTTATTATTCAATAATAATTAATTGAATAATAAACAATATTATGTCGTTCCCAATGTTTGAGAATCACTGACAAACTATTGTAAAAAAAAAAAAAAAAAAAAAAAAAATGAATAAATGTCTTTAATAGTAGTGGGGCGCCATCTATGGTAATTTATGTAAACTAAAAGTACTTATACATAATGATTAGTAATTACACAAATTCTTATGTATATTCTTGTTTTCCCTGAAATGTCATAAACAAAATCTCATAAAATGAAATTATTTATACCAATGGTAGAAAAAATGCGGCTCTTTATGTGTTTAGATGCGGCTTCTATGTTAAATGTCGAAATCAATCAGTCGAGTCAATATTAAATTTGTTACGAAAATGACCTGACGTCCACAAAATTTTAAGCGTGTTTATTGATCTTTTTTTTTGTCAGTGGCTTAACAGTCCTATGGTGGGCCAAGGCCACCTGACTACTGGCTGATTTCGAGACAGGATATGTTTTTTTTTTTTTTTTTTACGAGGTAGGGTTGACAGCCCTACCCCTAACGGTCTATGATTATATTAGACCGGGACCTATGGTTTAAAAGTAGATTCCGAATCACTACAAACATCCATTGCCCCGCCGGGACTTGAACCCAAAACCTGTGGCATCGAGAGCCAGAACGCTAGACACCTATTTCTGCTCATGATCCGCAATAGGTATTTTAAATATTTTTTTATTTAGATTTACTTTTTATTCATTAATTTTTTCGTATTTTTGAATTTAAATTTTTAAAAATATATCCCATTTTCCTTTATCAGTTCAGCTTTATATTACAAAGTGGAATTGGTGTGAATGGTTCATAAGATACAAAAATAATTATAATAATAATAATAATAATAATAATATCATTACCATTCGTATAGAATGTAATAATAAATACTAGAAAGAGATTTTCTCCAAGAAAAGAAAGTTTACTTCATATTGTATATTTCCAGAGTTTATTTATTCAAAAGCTGCTAAAATCACGTTACTAAGAGAACAACAACAAAAAATAAATAAATAAAAAAAAATAAATAAATAAATGAATAAAATAAAATAAGACAATCATCTATAGTGTGCATTTGAAAAAAAACAAGAAAAAGTGACGTTATTTCTGATTTCTGTTCTAGAAAATTTTGCAATTATCTTAAGCATGTAAGAAAAGCTAAAATAATTTTTGATTTAAAAAAAAAAAAAAAAAAAAGGCATTGTGTTTATTTTTATATGTTTTCCACATCTTTTATAGAATATACAATAAAAAATATCTAAAGCATATATTTAAAAATTTCATGATTTTACAGTTTTTTTCAATGCATTAATAATTTATTTATTTATAACCAACGTTGGAGTTAAAAAGTAATCAGTTTATGAGATTTTGTTTATGACATTTCGGGGAAACAAGAATATACATAAAAAGAATTTGTGTCAGATATTACTAATTTGAAAGTTTCAATTCTGTTGGCCATCAAGACGTTAACTATTACCACATATAAGGAATTAATTATTTATTATTCAATAATAATTAATTGAATAATAAACAATATTGTGTCGTTCCCAATGTTTGAGAATCACTGACAAACTATTGGAAAAAAAAAAAAAAAAAAAAAATGAATAAATGTCTTTAATAGTAGTGGGGCGGCATCTATTGTAATTTTTGTAAACTAAAAGTATTTATACATAATGATTAGTAATTACACAAATTCTTCTTATGTATATTCTTGTTTCCCCGAAATGTCATAAACAAAATCTCATAAACTGAAATTATTTATACCAATGGTAGAAAAATGCGGCTCTTTATGTGTTCAGATGCGGCTTCTATGTTAAATGTCGAAATCAATCAGTCGTGTCAATATTAAATTTGTTACGAAAATGACCTGACGTCCACAACATTTTAAGCGTGTTTATTGATCTTTTTCGTCAGTGGCTCAACAGTCCTATGGTGGGCCAAGGCCACCTGACTACTGGCTGATTTCGAGACAGGATATATTTTTTTTTTTACGAGGTAGGGTTGTCAGCCCTACCCCCAACGGTCTAAAGTAGATTCCGAATCACTACAAACATCCATTGCCCCGACGGGACTTGAACCCAAAACCTGTGGCATCGAGAGCCAGAACGCTAGACACTCGGCCATCAAGCCCCATGTTCTTCATTTAAAAAGCAAATTTCTTTAATATGATATAAAATAAAATTAATGAATATCAAGAAAAAAACTGAAGAAAAATTAATTTGAAAGCTAGATTTGTAGATCTGAGAAGTTTCAATCCTACATTTGCTGGGTTTTTTTTTTTTTTTTTTTTTTTTTTTTTCGCTAGTCCATTTACAATTAATATTCTCCAAAATGGTTTTTAAATTTCTGTATAATATTTACTCAGCATATATATATTTTCTTTCTAATGCAGCTGGCAAACACTTAGACAGCTTGGTCTTGGATGCCTGAAGGCAAACGCTACACAGACGTTACTCATTTTGCATTACTCAGGGGGCGCGTGTAACATGAAGATAAGTCACGTACGTGGAGTAACAATGCCCCCACAACGCTCTACGATCCTATTAGGACCGGGACCTACGGTTTAAAGTGGATTCCGAACCACTACACACATCTATGGCACCGCCGATCTCGAACCCGAAACCTGTGGATATATAACTCAGCATCGGGAGAAATATTAGTACTAGAAATAAAGGAATACAAGGCGTTGCAAATGCAGCACAAATCTGTTTTTCCTGATTGAGTTTTGGTAATTGGTACCGAAACAAAGTATCGTATATACTTTAAAGAAATATTAACTTATTTTATTATTATTAATATTAATATTAATTCAGATATTTTAGGAAATTTAGAAAATATAATTGCACTTTCACACTATGTAGTTCAAGAATCGTCTGCAAAATAGTTTCGAATGGGATATAGAATCGTATTCTTTACTTGTTCCTATTTCTGCTCATGATCCGCAATAGGTATTTAAAATATTTTTCAATTCCTTCTATTAGCTCACACTCTCCCTATATATATCTTGTTCAAATTTTCAATCGTTCATAAAGTACTTTCTATTCATCCACTCAAGTTAAAATACATTTTTTTGAATTTGTAGCGGACGACACTTGATGTTAATACAGTTTTTTCAAATATTAATTCAGCAATTAAATTTAATTAATTAATTTTAGTTTTTTTAGATTTAAGTTGCATATATCTATCAATAGATGGCGCCAGATAAACTTAAAAAATGAATGAAAATTATTTATAAAGGCCTTTCTGCAATATAGTGAAAAAAACGTAGGAATTGACTTTAAAAATTTTTTTTTTTATTTGTTCCTATTTCTGCTCATGATTCGCAAAAGGTATTTAAAATATTTTTTATTTAGATTTACTTTTTTTTATTCATTAATTTTTTTCGTATTTGAATTTATTTTTTAAAAATATATCCCATTTTTATTTATCAGCTCAGCTTCATATTACAAATCGGAATTGGTGTGAATGGTTCATAAGATGCAAAAATAATTCGCATTCGTATAGAACTTAATAATAAATACTAGAAAGAGATTTTCTCCAAGAAAAGAAAGTTTACTTCAAAAAAAGAAAGTTTTAGAAAGTTTAAGAAGGTTTACTTCAATTGTATATTTCCAGAGTTTATTGATTCAAAAGCTGCTAAAATCACGTTACTACATGAGAACAACAAAAAAAAAAATAAATAAAAATAAATAAAATAAATGAATAAAATAAAACAAGACAATCATCTATAGTGTGCATTTGAAAAAACAAGAAAAATTGACGTTATTTTTTATTCTTTCTACTAGAAAATTATCTCAAGCATATAAGAAAAGCTTAAATAATTTTTTATTTATTAAAAAGAAAAGAAAAATGCAATGTGTTAATTTTTATATGTTTTCCACATCTTTTATAAAATATACAATAAAAAAAATATCAAAAGCATATATTTAAAAATTTCATAATTTTACAGTTTTGTTCAATGCATTAATAATTAATTTATTCGTAATCAACTTTGAGTTAAAAGTAATCAGTTTATGAGATTTTGTTTATGACATTTCGGGAAACAAGAATATACATAAGAAGAATTTGTGTCAGATATAACTAATTCAAAAGTTTCAATTCTGTTGGCCATCAAGACATTAAATATTAGCACATAATATTGGAGTTAATTATTTATTATTCAATAATAATTAATGGAATAATAAATAATATTGTGTCTATCCCAATAGTTAGAGAATCACTGATATACTGTTGTAAAAATAATAATAATAAATTTTTTAACAGTACTGGAGCGCCATCTATAGTAATTTATGTAAACTAAAAGCAATTATACATAATAATTAAATATATTAGCCTAAAGTATTCCATGAAGAAATATAAGATGAAGGTGAATATGATACTATTAAAATTATCACTATTACTATTATTACTAAAAAATGTTAGTAATTCTTTTCTCGAGGAAAAAAAAAAAAATGTCATAACATACAAAAATTTTACAATCTCCTGAATATTTTTTTTTGTTTTGTTATTATTTCCTTCTTTGATACGGAAGGAAAAATTTTGGTTGCAGACTTCATTCGATTTTGTTCTACAATAATAATTACAATAATATTCTTCAGCAGCTTAGTTGAAAAAATTATGAATGAAAACTCAAGAGACAACTATTTTTTGGCCTTTACAAATGAAGATTTCTAAGAGAAATCTTTATATAATTATTATTATATCCTTATTATATATCATGCATTATATTATATTATTATTATATCACACTATTATATATCATGCAGCCATAGATCATTTTGCTTCATTCTCTAAATTATAGTTCTAATTACATATTTTAAGAAATTATTTTATTTTATTTCGTTTATTATTATTAGAATTATTTTATTTCGTTTATTATTGATCTCACTTAAATGGCAACAACTGTGCAAAGTTTTGAATTCTTAAGAAAAAAAATGATATTCTTTAAAAAGACTGATTTGCTATTAAAAGCTTTTTCACATCTTTGATGCATTATTATTCTGTGAAATGAAATCAAGGACAAATTTATCTGAAAAACCAAGTTTACTTTAAGAATAAAAAGAATAAAATCTTTTTAGAATTTATCTTAAAGTAAGTCTAATTTTTTTCTTAAGAATTTTAAAAGTTTGGTACAGCTGATGAAATCCAAATAAGACGAATAATTAACATATTACTTACGATCCCTTTAAAGATTCCTTAAGATTCATTCTAAGATATTTTGTAAAATTTTTAAGATTAAGAAGGAAACTGTTTGCGGGCTAAAGCTGTATTTTTTTTTTATTATATTATTTTTATTATTAATTTTAATATATATTAGCAATTGTATTAAAATTTAAAATATTAAAATTTTAATTTAATATATGAGGTATTCCTCCAGCGCTTAAAAACAAAATATAAACATAAAGCTTAATATATAAGCTATAAATATAAAGCTTTGAATAAAATAAAATAAAATCTTAAAATATTGAAATCTGTCGAACAAAACTTGTAACTTTTTCATTATTTAACAACTTACAGCAACGATTTAATGAAACTGTTGTTATGTTATTTGAAATAAAATTCATTTTGTAAAGTATACAAGAAAAACAATTACATTTTTTTCATAGAATTTCATAAAATATCAAAAATAGCTTTGAAATAGAGCTTTTTTTTTCTTTCTGTAGGCGATTGTAAAAGTTCATTAATTTTAGAATAATTTCGAAATAATGCATTTTTAAAAGATGTCTCATACTTTTGGACAACGTACAAATATTTTGCATTTGTTCCTTAAAAATTACAACTATTTGACAGCATATATAAAATGCTTATAATATTTTTGAAATTTACATTCTTACCTTAAATTACTTTTTGTAAAATACATAAAATTCATCATATAATTTGTCAATAGATGGCGCCACTTGTTTCATAGAAAGTGAATATCAATCTTATGTTTTATTAATAATGTGACTGCATTCATAAAGTTTTATTGATTTAGCGATCATAGTATATTAGGTATATATTTAATAACTTTTTAATAAAATATTATTTGAAACCAAAAATTTAAAAATAGAATGTAACAAATGCTAATATTTAAAAATAATTGTTGTTATGCTAGAAATCAAGGTTGATTTTTCACAAACAGGTGGGAAAAATATCAACTTTTATAAAAACGCAATATCATTTAATGTCTGAGTATTCTTTTACTGAACTTCTTTAATAAATTAATAAGCAAATAAATGTAATTATTCAGACTTTTGAGAAAATAATTTTTTTTTTCCCCTAGTCTTTTCTTCCTTTCTTAAAATGTTTTCTTTCTTTCTTACTTTTTTTCCTTTCCATATACACAACAATATAACTTTTATATCATTTTGAACAAAGCTTTTGAATATTTTTATTATCATTCTTTCAAAATTAACGAATTTCTTATCTATACAAACAAATTTAAATTAACCGTGATATTTTAAAATAACCATTGCTATAATAAATGGGAAATTTTATAGGAATATATTATGAATTTTATAGGAATATGTAATGAATTTTTTATGAATATATAAATTAATAATTTTAAATAAATTAAACAAATTAATAAATTTAGTTTAATTTTAGTTATATAAAATATTTAAAATTATAATTATTTATGGAATGGAATTTTTAGTGAATATTTTCTAGAAACTGACGATATTTAAAAAAATGAGACAGAGAGAGATAAAAAAAAAAATTTTTCGTCTGCATGTCTTATTATTATCGTTTGAAGAAAATTCCATCTTTATTTTTCATGTTAAATGGCATCGGGACTTTAAAATTTTAAAGTTACTTCAATTTCTTTCTGTTTTAATTAGTTTCTCCACTGAGTCACAATTTCCCCTCCAATCGTTATTGTTTGTTTCTATTGTTTATCTATTTTTATTATTATTATTATCTTCTTGAAATTATAATAATATAAAAAAAAAAAAATTATATATGCATATTTTTTTCTTTTTTTTTTATTAATTAATAAAAATTTCGAATCATTAATTTTTAAATAAATTAATAATATACTTATATTGTTTTTTTCTATCTAATCAATGGGCTTAAAGCTTAAGAAATTTCCTTCACTCACAAAGCAGGAGGTAGAGGTTGCTAAGCAACCAAGGTTCTCCAATAATCTGGCAAATCGTCTGTTTTAATTATTCTCGAAAAATATTTGAATCAGTAAAACTACTTTTCAATTCTAGAAAATTATACTTTTATTTGACTAACACATTCAAGTTTTTATCAAATAATTAAGAAAAAAAGTAATACGTATTCTCGAGCATGACAATTTTTTTTGATAAATTATTTTCTGAATTAATAAATTTTTTAAATTACATTTTAATTTCAAGCCTGCCATTCTTTTCTATTTATAACAAAGGATAATGTTTTATCAATATATTTATAACAGTATATTTTAACAATATATTTTCGTCAGTTTCCTTGGTATTGGTTTAAATTTTGAGATTATACAAAGACTTGAAAATAAAATTATACGTATTCGCCCTGGTTTTTCCGAAATGAGGATATCAGACATGCTCTTTCCCTCCCAAGTTTTAAACAATTTGCTTACAAAATTGCTCAAAATTTTTATAACTCCATACCAAATATTAATAATTCTGTTTTGAATGATCTAGGCAGCTATGATTACGACATTTCTGATTACAAAAATCGCAAAAGACCTCGCGCTGTTCTGAATATTATTCATTAATATTAACGTTTAATTAACGTTTTGATGCCCTCCTTTGCGAATTCCAATGCAATTTCTCCGCTGCGTCATGATTTCCACTCTTCAACTGTTTTTGTTCCTATTGTTCATTTTTTCCCTTTTAAACTTTTATTCCTTACTTAAAATAATAATAATAATAATATAAAAAATTATATTTATACATAACTTATTATTATTATTAATTAAAAAAAAATTAATGAAGATAAATTAATTAGTTAATTAATTTTTTTAAATAATATATATGTGTATATATATATAAAAATATATATATATATATATATATATAAGCATAGAAAAATTATATTTATACATAATTTTTATTAAGTAAAAAATTTATATATATATATATATAAATTTATTAATTATTAATTTATTGCTACAATATGCGAAACTAACACAAATACTGGCTATCGTAATTTTTTTTTTTTCCAAATGATATCTAAAATTCTTAAGAAGTTAGTGTTTTCATTTCTAATGTATTTATTTTAAATTCTAAATTGAGTTTTTTTCTTTAATACACTGACCGACCGCGGGGAAACGTGTTACGAACTCCTAATTGTACATGAGTAACTTAATTAACTTACTTCTTTCTTTTATCATTTAACTTAATAGCGTAAATTTTCTTTTTTTATCAAAATTCACGATGTAATTTCTATAAATGTAAATTTAACTATATTAATGATTATGTGGAGGTTTTCAGGGTATATTTACCCCATAGGTACTCGAAACAGGTACTTTTATTTCCGTACAACCAAGACTCTCTGTCAACCTGGCAAATCGTCGTGGTATTGGTTTATGTTAAATGATACTTTAAAAGTACTTTTCAAATTCATTTTTGTTTAAAAATAAATTCTCATAATAAAGTTTGATTCATTAAGTTAGTTCATTAAATAAAGTTTGATTCTGTAGGGCTCTATATTATTTCATTATAAAATGAAAAACAGCTTTTTTAAATGAGTTTTTTTTTATCAATCTTCATTTTTTTTAAATTTATTCATCGATTTTAAAAAAAAAAAACTTTTATAATTTCTGAAAATATAAAAATTGTTTAAAAGTACTACTTCACGAAGCTTTAGAAACTTTGTTATTGAGCTTAATTTTGGTTCATGAAAATAACATTTATAGTTTATGACTGATTTCCATCGAAAATGTGCAAAGTTTTATACAGTAGAACCTCGATAAGTCGAAAACCTCCACAACTCGAAATTTTTTTCTTCCCTTCCCTTTAAGCCCCAAAACCTCCATTACTCGAAATTTCAACCCTCTATATGTCGAAATAATGAATCAATCCCCACAAGCCATTTTGGTTAAATATTTTCCCTCCGTAACTCGAAGAAAAAAAAGAAAAAAATTGGACCTCTGCATCTCGATCATTGGTAATGTTTGATTTTAGAATCTTTTTACAACCTTTACAACTCGATCATTTGAAACTAATTACCTCTATAGCTCGAAGAAAAATAAGTTACCGACTTTAAGGATTTGCCGACAATGCACGTCATTGTTTCCTAGAAAACAATGTATGATTATACAGTAAATAGAATAACCAATTCTATGAAATAGCAACTCGGAATAAAAAAGAATTTTCTGCTCTTTATAGCTTAGTTAATGCTATAGATAGAGAACGACCGAATTGTCTAAAGCAAAAAAATAATAAATAAATAAATAAATAATAATAGCTGACTTTTTTAATACATAATATTTTTAATTTTAAGGTTGTTTCGGAATTATTTTGATTTTTTTATTGTAGTACATAATATAACTTTTAAGTTGCAAATAAACATTATTACTTCTGCAACTTGAATTTTTATTTATTTTACCTCTCTAACTCAAAATAAGTTAGAAAGAATCTAAACCTCTACAAGTCGAATATTTTCTTACAAAATCCGCGTAAGTGGAAATCCTCCATAAGTCGAAAACTCTATAACTCGATTTATTTGGCGTCTTCCTTGAAGTTCGACTTACAGAGGCTCTACTGTATTTGTGATTTATTTATTCCCCACCTTGCACCATTTTTTAAAAAAGACAAACTATTTCAATGCATTTCGGGGGATTATTATTTGTAAGAAAAATGGCTGAAATGTTCTAACCAGGAATGTGCCTTTATAGTTTAAAACCCTTTTTGTTCTATAACTCCTTGACCAATGATAATGTACACAAAATACCAAAATAACAGAAAAAAAAAAAAAAAGAAAAAAAAAAAAAAAAAAAAAAAATCCTACTTTTTTTCACTATAATGCAGAAAGTCCTTTATAAATAATTTTCATTCATTTTTTTTAAATTTTATCTGGCGCCATCTATCGGTAGATATATGAAAACTTAAATCTAAAAAAAAACTAAAATTAATTAATTAAATTTAATGAATGAATTAATATTTGAAAAACTGTATTAACATCCAGTGTCATTCACTACAAGTTCAAAAAAATGTATTTGAACTTGAGTGAATGAATAAAAAGTATTTTATGAACGATTGAAAATTTGAACAAGCTATATATACGGAGAGTGTGAGCTAATAGAAGGAATTGAAAAAAAGGCTTGTTTTTATTTTTGTAAATCGGGCGATTTTGCGCTTCTCTAATCTATACCACGAACAATCTCTCCTGTTATAGAGAAATGTTTTTTCTAGATATTTTTAGAGGAAATTTCTTTCTATTTGAATATCATTAAGATAAAAACGAGAAAACTCATCTTCAAATAACATCAATTGCTAATGGATGAAAAAAAAAAAAAAATAAATAAAACTGGCAACTATCGTACTGATTACGGAATACCATGTAGATTTGAAACTTCTCAGAATTTTTAAATTTGTTTTCAGCTGATCAATCTTTTCTTGTTATTCATTAATTTGATCTTCCTTGATATCAAAAGAAACTGAATTTAAAAGAGGAAAATGTTTTCGACATCAGATCTTTTCACTGAAAATTTAATTTCAAGTACACTCTTCTTTGGAGCCGCATTTAAACACATAAAGAGTCGAACTGTTGCTGTATAATGAGTGATAGAGTGCTTGTGTTCTGTCTGGACAGCGTGTGTAAGCGTTGCACATAGACTAACGAACTTTTAGACTTTTCTCATACGGCATGCAAAGTTGTGATATTTACTCCTGAAAAACCTCTCGGAAATCATTGTTCCACTCATCAGGAGATTATATACAAATATGTATTATTAGTGATAGCCTGTGTAAGCGTCGGTTATAGACTAGTGGATTATAGTGTAAGAATTTTCTCCCGGATAGCAATTAAAGTTGACGCATTACTCCCGGAAATCGCCGTTCTGCTAATTAGGAGATTATTAAATGACAACGTGGATGTGTTATGATAGCGTATGTGAGCTTCGGGTATAAATTAGTGGATTACCTGAAGGAATTTTCTCCTATGTGACAAGCAAAATTGAGACACGTACTACGGAAAACCTCTTGGAAATCGCCACTCTACCCTTTAGGAGACTATATATAAATGGCAACGTGTTTCTATTATTATAAGTAAGCGTCCCGATTAACGGATTATCCTGAAAGAATTTTTTCCCATATGCCATGCTAAGATGGGGCATGTAGTACAGAAAACCTCTGGCCACTCTACCAATTAGGGGACTATATATGAATGCGTGACAATGGACATGCATTATGAGAGCATGCGGCACTATTATGTGCAAGCATCCAGCATAAATTAGTGGATTACTTGGAATGGATTTTCTCCCGTATGACAAGCAAAGTTGAGGTCTGTACTCCGGAGAACCTGTCGAAAAGCGCCACTCTACCCATAAGGAGACAATATATGAATGAGTGACAATGACCATGTATTATGACAGCATTCGTGTATTATTATGTGAAAGTGTCCGTCATAAATTATCGGATTACCAAGAAGAAATGTTCTCCCATATGGCAAGCAAAATTGAGGCATGTAAAAACGGAAAACCTCTCGGAAATCGCCACTCTACCCATTAGGAGACTATATATAAATGCCATCGTGCTTCTATTGTTATAAGTAAGCGACCGGATTAACGGATTACCCGGAAAGAATTTTCTACCACTTTGTTGATGCATGTATACGGAAAACTTCTTTGAAATCGTCATGCTACCCATTGGGAGACAATATATGAATGAGTGACAATGGCCATGTATTATGACAGCATTCGTGTATTATTATGTGAAAGTGTCCGTCATAAATTATCGGATTACCAAGAAGAAATGTTCTCCCATATGGCAAGCAAAATTGAGGCATGTAAAAACGGAAAAACCTCTCGGAAATCGCCACTCTACCCATTAGGAGACTATATATAAATGCCATCGTGCTTCTATTGTTATAAGTAAGCGACCGGATTAACGGATTACCCGGAAAGAATTTTCTACCACTTTGTTGATGCATGTATACGGAAAACCTCTTTGAAATCGTCATGCTACCCATTAGGAGACAATATATGAATGAGTGACAATGGGCATGTATTATGACAGCATGCGTGTATTAGTAGAGAGTTTTTGCATAACGTTTTTTTATCGTCCGGTATTTTTTCTCCCTAGCGCGCATGCTCATAGGAAACATTATTTTAGATACGCATGCGCAATTTCCTATGAGCATGCGCGCTAGGGAGAAAAAAATACCGCACGATAAAAAACGTTATGCAAAAACTCTCTATTATGTAAAGCGTCCGGCATAAATTAGCAGATTACCTGTTATTGATTTTCTCCCTTATGACATGTTAAGTTGAGGCATGCACTTCGGAAAACCTCTCGAAAATCATCACTCTTATATATATAAAGGACTGACAACGTGCATGAATTATGACAGCATGTGTCTATTATATGAAAGCATCCAACATAAATTAGCGGATTACCTGGAAGGAATTTTCTCCCATACGGCAAGCTAAGATGACACATGTACTTCGAAAAACTTCTTGAAAATCGCCATTATATCCTCAGAAATCGCCGCTCTATATAAATATCTATGTGAGTGTGTGTTTCTTTATTTTATAAAAATAAAAAGAATTTTATTTGAAAATTTTACTAAACTAATTTTTTTTTCTTACTACTTCATGTTTTTATGTGTTATTTTGATTTCAAGAATGGGCTAAAATTTTTGAGCATGATTCATAAATGTATTTATATTGCTGTTATAGAAGTTTTATGTTGTAAGATAATTTTTTGTTATCTTTCCAACATGACGTGGCAGAAAGTATCTATAAGCAATTTCTGTTTATTTTATAAGCCTTTCTATAATCTTATCAAATGTGAATAAAATTAAAATAAAATGTAAATTAAAATAATTTTATTTCTATCCATAAAATTCTGTAAATAATAATGTTTTAATAATCATCACGTATTAAAATGTTAAATAAGTATATGTTACAGATATATTGTATCTAATTCTTAAAAATATAAAGAAATATTTCCTATCTATCTTTATATATCTATGTATCTCATTTACAGACTAACAGGAAATGGAACTTATGTGGAAATTTTGTTCTTTACATTTTATTTTATATCAAGTATTATTTTAAAAACATGAAAAAACAAAACAAAAAAACCATCTCATTAATTCATGAACACAAAATTCGTTCGTATCAGGAAGGAAGGGATATTCGTTTTTAATACCTTCTGAAACAGCTTTCCAACATGTATTCAAAGTTAATGGTAGTAATTCAGCTAGCTCTAATTTATTTTGATTGATACAATCCTTAATGGAAAATTTCTTCCATACATCAATGACTGTTAGTATTTCATCGTTCAGTTTGTCCAAAATGAATAGAAATGTTCGCTTTACGTAGCATGTTTTAAATTATTCAATTAAACGATCTAACGCTTGTATCCAAACAGTTGAATACCAAACTCAAAATGCAGAGAAAGCAGATAAAATTCCATATTGAAGTTATAAATTTCGGGGAATTCCCACAAATGGAAGTCACATTACATTCCTCATCTCGAATATCGCAGTTATAAAAATTAAAATAAAGCAAAATTTTCTTTTTTTTCCGAACTACTACAAACATCCATGGCACCTCCGGGACTCGAACACGAAACCTGTAGTACCGAGAGGCAGAACACAAAGCATGCGAAATCAAAACATACTCTCCAGATGACGGCAAGTTTTGTTCATATATCAAAAGTTTTATCATCTTCCTAAAGACGACAGGGACTGCTGTAACCCTCGAAAGGATTGTTCATGAGCAACGCTCGCCACTCACGTATTCAAATATGGATGCTGCTATATATAAAAATACCCCGCATTCAAAAATATTAATAACGTTAGCAAATTTCACCAATAAATAAATAAATAAAATAAAATTACAATGAAAAATTGCAAAATTATGATTCTGAAAATCCCAAAAAGAAATCTTTTCGTTATCTCACTGCTGTCCATCAGTCATCTTATATCTTTATGCAGTTAGGTCAGCCATATTTATGAAGGTTAAATCGAACATCCCCACTGAAATTGCTTCATTACAAAATCCTCTAACATAAATAAAGACATAAAAATCTGAAGTACGAAAGTAATAGATAAGAAATAAATAATAAACCTATAAATAATATTTATCTTTCCATCAGCAAAAGCGATGTTTCGTATTCGTTAAGTATTTCAAAACTTCGTTAAGTATTTCATAAAGTTGATCCAGCAAAAAAAAAAAAATTATTCATCGTATTTGTTTATAATTTAAATGACATTCGAAAATCAATTTTTACCCATCTTTAAATACAGTTATTCTTAGCTTAACAAGTGTTTCCATCGATTTTGATTTATTTATTATATAACAATTAAGTTTACATTAGAAATTTGTCTCCTAAATTAATAAAAAAAAAAAAAAAAATTATTTCAATTAAATTCTGATAACTTTTTTTTTGTTTAATCAATAGTTTTATTTTTCATATCCTATTTCAATTAATTATCATATACTATTTTATTAATAAAACGATTCCTTTGAATTTGTTTATTTAATCTTAAATATAGTGAACGATAAACAATTGAATTAATTAAAAAGGAATACGGAAGCTTATGTTTACAGCAGAAATAATTTAAATATTTTTGTATTAATAATATATATTTTATTACAAGTGCTTCCACTGAATTTGTTTTATTTTAATTGTAAATTATTTTTATTATTTAACAATTAAGTTTATATTTTTCTATCTAAAATTAGTCTCATTAATTAATAAAGTTTCATTTTTGATTTAAAAATTTATTTCCGTTAAAATCTGGTAAGTAGACAAAATTCAATCATAATTTATTAAAAATTGACCTTTGCCCTTTTTATGTTTGATTATAATTTTTCTTTTTCATATCATTTCAATTAATTATCTTTGTTATTTTATTAATAAAACGATTCCTTTGGTTTTGCTTATTTAATCGTACGAGTAATAAACGATAAACAACTGAACTAATTAAAAGGAATATAGACGCCTATGTTTACAGCGAAAATAATTTATCTTATTTTGCGTTAATAATATATTTTTATTACAATTTTTCCATTGAATTTGATTTCATTTTAATTGTAAATAATTATTTATTATGTAACAATTAAGTTTATATTGAAAATTTGTCTCATTCATTATTAAAACAATTTCATTGCGGATTCAAAAATTAATTTGAATTAAATTCTGATAACTAAATAAAATTCAATAATAATTTATTAAAAACCTTTAACATAATTGACTTTTACCCTTTTTTGTCTAAGCATTATTTTTTTCTTTTTCATGTCTTATTTCAATTAATTATCGTTTGCTATATTAATAAAACGATTCCTTCGGATTTGTTTATTTAATTACATGTAATGAACGATAAACAATTGAACTAATTGAAAGGAACACGGAAGCTTATGTTTACATTGGAAATAATTGTAAATCATTATTTATTATATAACGAATAAATCAATATTGTTCTATTGGAAATTTGTCTCATTAATTAATAAAATTTCGTTTTGAATTCAAAAATTCATTTCAATTAAATTCTGTTAACTAGAATAAAATTCAATGATAATTTATTAAAAATCTTTAACATAATTGACTTTTACCCTTTTTAGTTTAATCGTTATTTTTCTTTTTCATATCTTACTTTACATAATTAATACATATTTTATTAAAAGTGTTTCCACTGAATTTGATACCATTTTAATTATAAATCATTATTTATTATATAACAATTAAATTTATATTGGAAAATTGTCTCATAGATTAATAAAAAAAAAAATTCATTTTGGATTCAAAAATTTATTTCAATTAAATTCTGGTCACTAGATAAAATTTAATGATAATTTATTAAAACCTTTAACATAATTGACCTTTGCCCTTTTTTTTTTGTTTAATCGTTATTTTTCTTTTTCATATCTTGTTTCAATTAATTATCGTATGTTGTTTTATTAAAAAAAGCAATTCCTTTGGATTTGTTTATTTAATCGTACGTGTAATGAACGATAAACAATTGAACTAATTAAAAGGAATACGGAAGTTTGTGTTTGTATCTGAGATAGATCATATTATTTTGTATTAATAATATATATTTTATTTATTGGTTAATTCTCTTAAATATTTAAACTAATCAACTTACTTTAATAAGTAAGTTTCTTATACTTTAATAATTTTTTGGTTGAAATTCAACTATAAGTTATTGGTTTTAAATAATGCATGTAATATAAAACTCGATCACGTTCAACGTAAATGGACTAACCATTAGTGATCTACTTAAGCTACTTAATTAAAAACTTCTGATTTTTTAAAAAAACTGCTATTTTTGTACTTCCTTGTAATTCGACCTATTTGTCTCTCTGTTTTTTTTTTTTTTTCTCTCTTTTAAATATCTGAAGAATTTGTGACGTTAATCGCATTAGGTCAAGAATTGCAAACAAATATAAAAAATGAAAATTATAATGTTTACACTCAATGTACACATTCCCCCTCTCTTCTTCTTTAAATCAACAGGTAGAATAATGATAAAGGTTTTTTTTTTATCCTTTTTATTTTATTTATTTATTTATTTTTTGTATAAACATGGATAAATTGTTTTATAGTTTTTCTTGGAGTGCCTGTCAGATCTGCTTTTGTAGTTTGCTATTTACCATACATCGTCAAAGTTGGTTGATAACTAAAAATATAAGGAATAATTTTATTATTCTAAGTATGCACTCATGTTGCCTATACACTTTTGTCATTTAAGCGACAGGTTGTTCACCCTGGTGGTCAACGAATTCCTTGAAGGCCAGTTTTACTGCATTGTCGGAATTAAATTGTTTTCCTATTAAAAAATTGTCCCAAATTGCGGTAGAAGTAGTCAGTGGGGCTAGGTCTGGTGAGTATGGAGGATCATGAAGAAATTTCAACTTCAATTCCTGTAGTTTTTCCACAGTCATTTGTGTAGTGTATGGTCTAGCGTTATCATGCAGTAAGATAGTAGTCGATCTGTTGACCAATCTAGACTGTTTTTCTTTAAGTTATAGCATCATTTCATCCGGCTGATTGCAGTACATTTTGGCTGTGATCAGACCTGCTCTAGATCACTGAATACTCACCATCAGTTTCTTTTGATGAGTAATACTCTTTGGAGTATGTTTCGGTGATTCATCCTTGTCCAACCACTGTGCTTGATGTTTGCGATTGTAATATTGGATCCGATTCCCATCACAAGTGACAATTCGATTCAAAATGGATCAGATTTGTGACGAGAAAGCAACACCAAGCAAGCTTCGAAACGTGTTTGTTTCTGTTTTTCATTCAGTTCTTGTAGAACCCACTTATCCAACTTTTTCATTTTGCCGATTTGAACTAAATGAGCTAATATTATTTGATTACTAACGAACTTCAACGATAATTCATAGGTACTCTGAGATAGGTCATATATATATATATATTTAAATTGCCCTTTATATATATATATATATATTTATTTTGCTCTTACGTTAAAAAGTTAACTCTTTGAACTTTTTGTTATTAATATTGTTTATTTTTTACAATGTTGTAAGTATACTTCGACCGGTGTTTGTGGGAAGGGGGATACATCCGTTTTAAGAGAGGAAATGGACGAATTGATTACTTATTAAGGGTATTGATCAGATAGATGCGGCGTAAAACAATTTTGGAAGAAAAAGTTTAATAGTTAGTGTTGACATCCCACAGCAATTTGGATTTACCGAAAAACTTTCTACAACTCATCAGCTCTACAATCTCACAGAAACTGTTGCTGAAGGATTTACCTGGAAATATGAAACTGCTGCAATTTTTCTTGATGTGGCCAAAGCTTTTGATAGAGTGTGGGTTAATGGATTGATTTACAAACTCATTTCTTACAATTTCTCTCCTTATTTGATTCAAGTAATTCGTAACTATCTTTCAGACAGACACTTTGTTGTCGCAGTAGGGAATACTGATTCCTCAATTCGTGATATTCACGCTGGTGTGCTCCAGGGCTCTATTCTAGCTCCTTTCCTCTATAATATCTTTATCAACGATATTCCACAAAAGAACAATATCAAAATTAGTCTTTATGCTGATGACACTGCAATCTTAACGCAAGGCCGAAAAACTTGCATCATCCAAGAAAATTTGCAAAATTATATCATTGATTTAGAAAAATGGCTCATTAACTGGAAGATAAAATTAAATGTGGACAAGACTGAAGCAGTTCTTTTCACTTGCAAAAAATCCTATAACCCTCCTAATATTAAAATATACAATAATTATATCACCTGGTCTAAAGAAACTAAGTACTTAGGAATTATCCTTGATAGTAAACTTAACTACAGATCTCATATCTACAACCTTAGAAATAAATTCAATACTCAATTTAGAATTCTCTACCCTTTAATCAATAGAAATTCAGCTTTACCTCTTAATCTCAAAATTCTAATATATCTCTCTTATCTTCGTCCAGTATTAGCTTATGCAAGCCCAGTTTGGGGTTCTGTCGCACGTACAAATTTTGAAATTATTCAAAGGCTTGAGAACAAAACTCTCAGAATGTTAACGAATTCACCCTGGTACTTTCGTAATGACCATATTAGACGAGCTCTCTCGATTCCAAGTTTAAGACAATTTGTTCACAAAATTTCTACTAAATTCGATAATGATATGCGAAACATTAATAATCCTGTATTAAATATCCTACAAAATTACGATTATGATATTTCTTCCCGCAAACATAGCAAAAGACCTCGCATTGTTCTAAATATTTTAAATTAATTCCTTGCTTTCTCCTAATTTGTCATTCGGGGTTATTACATGCAACTGATTCCATCAACATCTACATTTTTGATATTTTTCATTTTATAATTTTATTAAATAAATAATTCTTATAGGGCATTTAATTATATATTTTGCTTATTAACTCAAAGGGCATGCGACCACTATGTTTCAACATTTTACAAAGAAGGAGCTAGTGGCCGCTACTCGGCCAAGGATCTCCGTAATAATCTACAATAACTAGTTAGTGTTGAATTTTTTCATATATATTTTTTCTTTTGAATTTAATTAATAAAAAAATAGAAATTATTATTTTTACAATATTACGATAATTATTTTTACAATTTTATTTTAAAAATATAATTACCTTACAAAATATCTTTCTTCCCTCTTTCACTGCTATGTTTGAATCCGTCAGACTTGGCGGCTTGCCAATTTCCCACACAATCGATGTTTAGATTGTATTACATTTACTTTTAATCAGTTTTTAATTATTATTATTAATCAAAATTATTTACACAAATTTTTATAAAAAAAATTAAATAAATTAAATTTTACACAAAAATAAATTAATATTTACATAATAAAATATAATTATAATAAAATTTAATATATATAATAAAATGTAATAAATTAATATTTACATATGTAAATTTTAATTTACATAATTTTCAAAAATGATTTATTACAATTTTATAGCTTAAAAATTATATAGTTTACATAATGCTGTTTTTAGAATTTTTTTTTTTTTTTTGCTTATCTATGGGGAGAGGGGGGGGAGGATCCTTGGAAATTCACTCATCACTGACAGCAACTTTGCAAAAAAACTCAATCTACAATTAAATTTTAAAATCTATAATTGGACGAATTACAATTAAATTTGACAGGGCGCCGAACCAAAAAAACCTTTAAAATCACTAGTTTAAAAGGCTCTGATCCCTGAATAGAAAATTCTCTGATATTGTCGATATTGTGATTTTTGTATTTGGACGAAAGTGTTTTTAAAAACAAATTAATATCCAATTATAATTTTAATTTTTTAAATTATCAATTATTAAACTCAAAAAAAAAAAAAAAAAATAGTAAAAACATACAATTTTTTGAACAATTAAAAAAAAAGGCATGTAATTCGTCCGCTGATTGTGCGGAAAGGTAAACATCCGGCTTAAAGGCAGAAAAGGATGAATCAGTTACTTGTAAGAGATGTTAGTCACACATAAGAAGCTCAGAGAAGTTTTGAAAAAAAGAAAATTTAATAATTATTGTGGAATATTTTTCATTAAATTTTTATTTTTAATACTATGAAATTTAAAATTTCTAATTACCAAAACTTAAAATTATTTTATCGTAATTAAAGTCCTAAAGTCCTTCTGAAATTACTTATCGCCCCTATTACGCCTTTCTGTTTGACCTGCCAGACTGCCAATTTTCCACACAATCGGTGGTCATTTGAAAAAATGCTAAACATATGACACTTTTTAAAAAAATTGATTCCCCAATGATCGAAAGAAACTGTTTCTAAGAAATTTAAGACGTTAACTTTAACCTTTCAAAATATTTTAAGTTTATTTTCTGAAGTTATAGATTTTTATGTAAACATATATTTCACCTTTTTTTCGAAATATTTTTTTTCTTATGAAAAACTACGGGTAATATATTATGACACTATAACTATGCTTTTTTTTTTTTTTTTTTTTCATTTTATTATATTTTTGCAATAATGTTAAATTAAATGAACAAAACTCAAAAACTCAAAACGCCCATCGAAAACTGCATGTTTTACTATAAGCACCGAAAAAAAAAAAAAAATATTTTTAAAAAATAGGAAATAAAAAAATTTAAAAAAAATCAAAATGTAATATATATATATATATATATATATATATATGCTATTTTTTTACAATAAACAAAACGAAACATATCAGATTAGTAACAATTTTTAAAAATATACACATCATTATTACTGATCTGATATGTTTCGTTTTGTTTTATTGTTAATATTGTTTTGTTTATTGTTACAGCTGAAATAACACAGCGCGCGTGTGAAGTTTTTAAAATCCATCAAAAAGTCTTAGTCATTCCCTGCCGGATCTACGCGTTTTATATTAGAGGAAAGTTAGTCGCTCTGCATAAAACTACAATCTTCAAATTAACGATTTTATTTTCAACACATTTCATTGAAATTTTCTATCTAATAAAACATTATTTATTTCAAGATAAACAGGTTTCATTCCGGGAAAACAGAATGCTTTGTTCATATTCTTTGTTGACGAAATGAAGGTTAACCTACTTGCTTGAATTCTAACATATCGTCTTGTTTTAAGGAAAACTTGTTTTTATGTTCGCTTAGAATGTTCTCGTCTATCAGATGCGTCAATAAAGGAGAAAAGAGAGGGAGAAAGTACTCTATAAAATAGTTTGTGAAATGAAAGCTTAAGGAAACGCAATCATTTTTTAGAATTACTTGAGATAATATAGCTTTTTTTTCTTTTATAGTGCTTTTATCATTGAGTAAAAAATATCTGTGTATTATTTATAGTAATCAATCGATTGAGGAAAAAAAATCTTTGAAAAAGAAGATTCACAATTAAATAAAATAATTCAAAAATCCGTTGTTTTTTTTTTTTAAATTCAAAATATAGGTAAAAATATGCAGTATAAAATGCAAAGATAATGTAAAAAATGTATAATGTATGTATAAAATGTAAAGATATGCAATTTAAAATTCATATATTTTAATACAAAATGCATAGTATTTAATTATATATTTTTCTTCTTTTTCCTGGCAAACAAAAACAAGTGAGAAAAATAAATAGAAATGATTAAAAAAAAAAAAAAAAAAGAATTCAAATATCTTTAATACTTTTATATTCTTATAAAAGAATATAAAAGTATTAAAGATTTGAATTCTTAAAAATTAAAGTAAGTAGGTTACAGTTAATTATTATTAATATAATTAAGCAAAAGTGACTAAAAATGACCAATTAATTAAGAAAGTGACAGTTAATTATTATTAATATAATTCAGTTTGCAAAAACAATAATAATAGTAATAAACGATTAGCATTTGTAGAATTATCGAAATTAAAAATGAATAAGAAGAAAGATTTTGAAAGTTTTACTCTCATATTATATATTCGAAAATCTGGTAATTATTTCAAAGTTCAAAATAGTGTCATAATCCCTATTTTGCTGAAATTAGTTGATAAACAATTTAAAATAAACGAATAATGTGATGCAATTGCTAAAGAATCCACGCTGTGGATTCGTAGACTATAAAAAAATAAAGTAACTCGTTCGCCCTTTCAACAATAAAGAACATGCTCTCTTTATAAAAATGCATCCATCTATTTTAGAAAGCAGAGCGCTTTCTTATGGTTTTTCTCACATTTTGCGTACTAAATGGTAACAAATCTACTATGTGCAATGCAACGTGACTTCGGTTTTGCTCCCCACGGTAGAAATTGGCATCCAGCCAATCATTGCTCTTTTCTTTAATTTTCTTTCGAAGTCACGTTGCAAGCAGCATGCTATAAATGGCGACTCTACGGAAGCTCTAAATCGATTACTGTCAATAATTTTATTTTAGTTTCTAGCTTCTAATTACAATAAAGGCCTCCATAATGCAATATAATATTAAAAATATTCAATTAGATATGTTAAAACTCATTTTATAGATTTCTGAACTTATTAATTTTAAATTTTAATTTGTGGAGATTTTCTCCTAGAGCTGCCGTAGTTGCAAAATCCTGTGAGCTAGTCTGTGATTGGTCAACTATCCTTTGTATTCGGTGACGTTAAGTCATAGCGAAACCATATTGAATATTTACCGCTTGCTTGTTATTAAACTAACTTAAAATTTTGTGTTAATATTTAAAATAATTATCATGTATTGTTCTCATAAGAGTACGATTACTTAATAATGACATCTCATAAGCAAAAAAAAAATGTTGTGCATTGGTTTCGAAAAGGTCTACGCCTGCATGATCAACCAGCATTGAGGGAAGGATTATCTGGAGCTACAACTCTGCGTTGTGTATTTATTTTGGATCCGTGGTTTGCAGGTTCTTCAAATGTAGGAATTAATAAATGGAGGTAATTTTATTCATTTCAATATTTAATATTTATAAATTTGTGTTCATAGATGTTAAAAATTTATTTGTATTGAAATATAATACATTTATGTAAACGTATAAATGTATTTTTAAAAAATACATTCATATGTTAGAAATACAGGAAGTAATTAAGTTTTTATTAAAATGATTTAATTGTAACATTTTTTTAAAAAAAAATTTATATGACAAAATAATTATTTTTTAAATGTAACAAATGCTTAATGTTTTGAAGGAAAAAAAAAAAAGCTTTTTTTGAATGTATAATTATGTAAAATATTTCTAGTTGTTAAGCTGTAAAATTATTAAATCAGTAATTTTTAAACAATTTGTTTCATTTCGATTAAGAAAGAAATATATTTTTAATAGATTTTTATAGCAACAGGTTGTTCTTTTATACAGTTATTATTTTTCTTGATTTATTTTATTTATTATTTTTTTTGTCACCAAATTCAGATGTATTTGATATGAAATATTAATATATGAGTATAAATCAGATAAATATGAGTCTGATTTTATAAATTATTGTTCTTGATAATTGTTCTTTGTGTAATAATGATGATGATTTAAGAATCAGAATAATTTTATTAATTACTATGCATAATTTCCTCTATAAGAAACAAGGAATAATGTGGAAAACTGAGTATCTAGCAAAAATTATTCAATTTCACTTTATATTACTCAAAAATCAATTTAAAGCATTTTATCCAATGTAAAATAGTTAAAATTTAATCCAGATTAACTACTAAAAAAATCTTTTTTTATAATTCTAAGCTTTTTCAATAATTTTATTATAAGAATTTTGTAATATATTTTTTGTTTTGCATTTTTGAAATATTACGCTGATACTAGTTTCTTTTTATGAGATAAAATAAAAAATTAATTTCTTTAATATTTTTATTTTAAAAGTTATGAGCATGAATGACATTCTAGTTTTCTAATATTCATTGAACCTTTTTTTTTTTTTTACACGGAAATTATTATACTTATAAATGAATTAGTCGTACATATCATCGTGTAAGTGGAAAAAAATGCAATATTTTAACATGTTCTAAATTTAGTATTTGGTTTTTAGAGTGTTATAATGTTTGTATAAAGTAAAGAACAATTAAATTTTTAAAAATGTGATGATAATGATTATATGATTAAAATTCTTCATGAAACAATGAAGTAAATGTCTTGTTATATTATGGAAATGAATAAAATTGTTTTCTACAATTGGGTTGTAATATTCATATATCCATAATTTTTAAATTTTAAATGAAAATTATCTATATAAAGAAATTTTTAAAAATAGAATTTTCTTGTTTTACTAATTTTATTAAAACTGAAAAATGAGTCGCACCCAATTGTTTCCTAGTGCAAAGAAATATTTTTATTGTTAATTGTTTTATTTAATTCTGAAGTTTATATTAAAAGTATGTTAATATTTTGTTAAAACTATTTTAAAAATTAATTTGCAGCTTATTAATAACAGTAGGTTTTTCTATATTCTGTATTTGGAACTTAATTTTTTGAAATTTATATTTGCTGTTTGAACAGTTGAGTTTGAGCAGTTGTTTGAGCAGTATTAGACAATATAAAAGTAATGATTTCAACATGAACTTAGATAAGCACAAAGAGACAACCAGCACTCTGGTGAAGAACAGGAAGATATATGATATCAATTATAAAAAACAAGGCTAACAAATTCAGAACACTAACAAATATAATAAATAAACATGAACAGATGTAATAATTAAGTACAAACAACCATAATTTAAAAAAAATAAATGGACAGTTATTCTTATTTTTATGATTGATATTATAAGTGACGAGATGAAATGATTATCGCTATTTGCTGCGGTAAATCCTAAACTGCAGAATCCTCTTAAATTTTATGCAACTTTGAGTGAAACATGAATCAAACCTTTACCTATTGAAAAAAATTGAATTTTAGCATCAATTGAAATTAATTGCTAAAACCTCTCTCCAACGCAGTTGAATCGAGTGGCATTAGAGTTTGTGCTACTCCTAACTCGCTTAGCACCGAGACTGTAAAGCACTGTTAA
The DNA here is from genome assembly GCA_021605095.1 of Caerostris extrusa. Lineage (NCBI taxonomy): Eukaryota > Metazoa > Arthropoda > Arachnida > Araneae > Araneidae > Caerostris > Caerostris extrusa. Next base: position 70,873 of record BPLR01019947.1, read on the forward strand.
ATAACTGCTAAAAAACTTTTTAACCTATTCAAAGAGTTGAATCAACTACTGTTAAAAGCAGCCTACTCCTAATGTCATCTGCAATCTGATGGCCAATTGGCTTGCGTTCTGGCTGTTGGTACCACAGGCTTCAGGTTTGAACCTTGGCGGTAGCATGGATGTTTGTGAGTGGTTCGGAATTCATTTTAAACTGTAGATCCCAGTCTAATTAGGCCAAAGTGTGCACAAAATGATCGTAGCGTGACAAACCAAACCTAATGTCATTTAGCATCAAGGTTGTGTTCTACTGTTGAAATTAACTATTAATTCTTTGTTTCGCCAACTGAAATTGATCATTAATTCTCATAAACAGTGTTAAATTAACAATTATATTAATATTGGTATAAGCTTATTGAATATTATTCCTCTTGAGTTTTCGGTATGTATTAATGAATATAATTAACATTCAAATTTAAGATTTTAAAAATTATCTTTATTTTAATAAAATACCATGAATATTTAATTATAATAAATCAAGTACCAATCAATTTTTGATCTGCTGCAATCTTTTTTCTTTCATTTAACAATTTAAATTTTTTTTCAGATTTCTTCTACAGTGTCTTGAGAATTTGGATAGTAATTTAAGAAAATTGAATTCTCGTCTATTTGTAATCCGAGGTCAACCAGCTGATGTTTTCCCTCGTCTCTTTAAAGTAAACTTTATTTCTCTCTATCTCTTTTCGTTTGTTTTCTTGAATGTACAAATAAATGTTTCTTTAATTGGTGCAGATTCATTTATTTGTATATTGAAATATTTAAAGATTTAAACATTTATAATTGCTTTAATTTTTTGAGAAAAAATAAATAGAGGTAAGGATATCATTGATTCTATTATAATAAATAAGAAAAGATATCTTTTTTTCATATGTACCCATGATAAAAGGTAGTCTGAATAAAATCACCATTAACTTTTACATTAGGTTAGTATAAAAGTTTTTTATTTGAACACAACATGTTATAATGCTATAGTAATTGTTCTTCTGTATCATTTTAAAATTTCAATTGTGCCTTGTGTTGTATTATTTTTTATTGAAATATATGTTAATTTAATCTTTTATGATAACTTTTCTTCTTTTTTCTTGTATATCAAGAGTCATTAAAATTTTTATCTTGTTTCTTATTTTTCAAAGTATCTTTGATTACAACTATGTACATAATTGATAAAGTAGAAGCTATATATTTGCTATTCCAAGAAATGTAAACCTTACTAGAATTTTTTTTTTTTTTTTTTTTTACATTTATTAACAATGTACGATTTTGTATTTGTAGCTCTTTGTTGATTCTTAATGAGTTTTTACTTTCCATTAAAGATAATAATAATGTGCATACTATTATTAAATATACAAAGAAATAATATTTTTTGATATTATATATATATACTTATTAACTTGCATATACATTAAAATAAACTAATGAAAGCACGCAAGTAACTCATTGATAACTTTTTCATAATGGTTGTTAGTTTCCTAGAAAACAACAAGGTTAATTTCTAAAAGCTTTAATATTTTTTTTTCTTTAAAAAATCGAGACAAATATTTTAATTAGATGAAAGGAACATACTATTAATATAAAAATCAATGTACAATATTGCACAATGTGTCTTTGTCATAATAAAAAAGGATGAAAATCTCATTTATTTAATATCTGCAAAAAAAATAAATAATATTAATAATAAATTTAAATTCTGGTTATCTGTATGCATACATAGCAGAACAATATATAAGTATCAATATATCATATGTACAATATCAATATATATATCATATCATTCATCATTATCTTTTATCCATTGTTTCTTTTTAAATATCTCTGCGAGGAACAAAGAATCAAGATATTACTGTAGTACAATTTTGTTAATAGGCTAATAAAAAAAATTCTTGTAAGGTTTTAAAAAGGATTTATGCTTTTTTACTTTCAAATTCCTATTATGAATATATATATATATATTGCTTAATATAAATGCAAAAAAAATTTGTTACTTCTTCAATTTCAGTTGCATACACACTTAAATTTTGACATTACTAACATATCATTACAATTATTTTACTTTTTCCTGTTTTACCAGAGCATGTAAAAAATAAAAGGAAAAGATGAAACCATTGTCCAGATTTATTTCTAACTTTATATAACATATATAATATAATTTTATATGTTTCTTGAATTCAATTATATTTTGATTTTTAAATTAGTTATGGAAAACTACTCATCTTACATTCGAAAAGGATCCCGAACCTTATGGTCGAATTCGAGATCACAATACCACAACTATGGCTCAAGAAAATGGTGTTACAGTTATAAGTCGCACATCACACACATTATATAGGTTGGAAAAGTAAAGTTTATTATAAATAAATTAATTATAGAAAAAAATTCTGATAAATATTAGTTCTTTTAATAACTAATAAATCTTTTAATTTTATTCAGTACTTGACATTTTAATATTTAATATGCATAATTAATCATAGTTATTAGACCTATTGATCTTAAGTAAAAAGAATTCAAATACTTATTTATTAAAGAATATTTTTATTTGCCGAGCCTTAATTTATAAAGACTAAAAAAAAAGTTGCAGTCAATCTCTTCAGTAACATTGTTGTCATATATAATTTTTTTTAAGTTAAAAATAGTCCAAATGAAAAAATGGTTTTCTCCTCAAATTCTTTTTAACCATTCAGGAGATGTCTAACATCCACAATCTTGAGGTTATATATACAAGTTTTGTATCATGAGAATGGAGTTTCAAATGATTTCACTTTAAGAAATTCATTTTGAAGAGATTGAAATATGCAGATAATGGATAATTTTCTTTTCTATTATGCACAATTTTATTAATTTATATTTAACAAATTTTCTTTTTTTTCTTAGAATTGTACAGAAAAATGGGAATAAATCACCATTAACTTATAAACAATTTCAAAATATTCTGACAAGCATGGAGCCACCACCTGCCCCACAGCCACGTATTACTGTGGAAGATATGGCGAGCTGTTACACTCCTTTGTGTGAAGATCATGACGAAAAATATGGGGGGTGCCTACATTAGAAGAATTAGGTATTATATATTGCTTCAATCCATTTTAATTTTAAAAGCATTTAAAATTGCTTTCCAAAACTCCAGTGATTTGATAATCATTATTGATTATTGTAATGTATGTTTTATATTTTAATTATTTGCTTATCATTATTAATTTTTGTTTAGTACAGTTTTTCAAATCTTTATACTCTCTCATTTCAATGGAAATTGATGTATGCTTTGAAAGATCTTTTGATAGAGATATTCTTAAATACATAAATCATAATATAAATAAAAATAACATCATTTTCATAATTATCTTGGAATTTTTTTAAATAAGGTTGTGCTATAGTATAAGAAAATTAAGAAATTTTTAAATGCCAAAAATTCCAATTGATGATATTATGCAAGTGTTGGTGAATCACAGAGCTGTCAAATATTAAATAAAATATGCTACAATACTTCTTAAACTTAATTTTAAATTTATTTGAACCTCTTCATACATAAGGATACTATATTTTGTGATTTTATTTGCTTATAGTCTTTATTAGTATTCTTTTTCAAAGTCAGAGTCTTTACTGTTATATATATTCTTTTGTATTTCCATTCTAGTTTTTTTTTTTTTTTTTTTGATTAATGGAGGTATAAGTTGATTAATATTTTTTTGTAAATCTATTTGTCCAAATTGATTCCATCCAAAATCTGTGATTCATTCTTTTAAAATGCTGTTTTTTTTCTTTAAGTGCTGTAAATGCCTTGTAAATGTTTCAAATATCTTTCTACTATTTGTGTCACTGCTAAAAAAATTACTTTTTTTTACTACTAAAAAATATTATGTCTATGCAACTATTACAAAAACTTTAATAAATTTATCATTTTTTATTTATTATACATGATTTCATTTCATAGGGTTATTAAATGTGTTAACAAAGTAAAAAAATTTAATGGATGCGTAAAAGGTGTTTTTTTATTACTGATATTTTTTCATTACTGATATTGTAAACCTTAAAGTTTTTTTAGTACAGATTATAGTCATGTGTATGTGTTATGTACAATATATTTTTTTTTTTTTTTTTTTTTTTTAAATGTTAGTTTATTTTTAGGAATTATTTATTACTATCTGACAAATATAAAGATAACAAGTAGTTTGAATTTTTTTAACTGGACTTGTGGCTTTGAGATTTTGACTTGCTAATACTACTTTAACACAAATTTATCCAAACACTGTGATGTTGATTGAAACATTTTATCAAACTACTATAAACATCAAAATTTATTAATTCATGATAGTTTTTCAAATTTGATAGACATGCTGAGCTTTGATTATGAGTTATGAAATTATTGAGAGAAATAAAATTATTGAAAGAAATGAATTATTGCACATTATATCTTCCAACCAAAAAGAAAATAAATAAGCAGAATAAAAATGAATAAATTGATGAGAATTCAAGATTGATCAACTAGATAACACTGTAAAATTGGAAAAGAGGACAAGAAAATTTGAATAACAACCAAAAGTAGCAAAAAGTAGAAAATTAGGGTTCTTGTTGCTTATGAGGTTACAAGATTTTTCATAGAAAATAAAGCATTGTTAAAATCTTGTAATACACATCTTCAGTCATATTGAATATCTATCAAAACTATAAAACCTTGTATCCAAAAAAACATTTTGTAATTTGTTTCTTAACTTTTCATGTTTCATACATTGAAATAAAAATATGTCCTCTACAATTTCTGGTGTTTTGCAGAATGGACACTAAAGAGGTGAAGTTAGACCAAATCTATGGAATTTAGCGGTGGATATGTTTTTGTGCACATTGGAGAAAGTAATAACATCTTCGTTTTTGATTTATAATTAGAAGTTAACAAGGAGGTTTGAGACTGTTTTTAAATGAATAAATTTCTTGGGCATATTTTCTGCTTACCCATTTAACTGTTGTTTGTTGTAGTGCCTTTATATACATATCATCTGGAGATATTCAATGAAAAATGATCTTAAAACCTTAAAATTTTTGATTTGGATTTGTATGTCATTGCATAAAACTTGTGGCATTCCATGCCCCCTCAAGTTTTCATAGAAATAACTTCTATAAAACTATACAAAAAAAAAAAAAAAAAAAAAAAAAGGTTTTACCAAAAGAAATTTTCTAAACCTTGTTTGAGAGAAAAATAAACAATATTTGAAACATAGTAGTTGTAAACGATGCAAGGAAGCCAGACTTTTACAAAATTCAACAAATTGTGATGTGCATCATAGTGCATTGGTGCATGCCAGAGAATGGAAAAGACTTCAAATTAAGTTGTAGATCAGAATTAAAAATTCTTTGCAGAAGAAAAAATTAATAATTAATTGCATTTATTGATAAAATATTTAATTAGCAAATATGAAGATTGCAAATTATCAAGATGTCTTTTGTTTTCACTATATTCCTTCAGTCTCTTCTATTTTAAATTTATAACATTATTTTGTGATATAATTGGGGCATCAAAAGTGCTCTTTAAAATTGAAAAACATTTATGTCACGAGTTTAAATGGAGAACTTGGTTTGGCATATGATATGTCAAAAGAAAATGAGCACGAATCATTCATTGCTGCAGATTATACAAGACTTTTATATTTTTGGGCTGAAAATGGCTATGGATTATATGCATATGGTAGATTCCTAAAAATTTTTTTTTGCAATCCGATTGCAATTTTCAGAAATGCAATTTTTTTTTTCCTGATTCATTTATAAATATTCATTTTTTTACAGGGTTTGATACCGAAAACTTAAAACCTCCTGTTTGGACAGGAGGAGAAACAGAAGCTTTAGCACGTTTAGAAAGGCATCTGGAACGCATAAGGTATATTTATTTTACAAATCATATTTTTAAAATGCTTATTAAATAAGCATTTTTAAAAATATCTTTAGTACTATTTATCAATGATTTTTTTTTTTTGGTTTTTTAAATTTCTATTTTTATTTTTAATATATTTTTAAATTATTTAGTTATTTGCGAACATCTATTTTATCTAAAGAATAATAGGTCATTTACATTGTTTGGATAAATTATTTTATAGATATATTAGAAAGAATAGTTATTAATCGATGGGTAGTTGCAACGGGATAAAAATAGTTTTTTCATTTTGACGTATTTTTTTCTTTCTAATTTATGTACAAATATTTAATCTTCTAAGCTATTATTGTTTACATCAGCAGTAATTTTTTTTATAACTTTTTTTTAACTGTTATTATTAAAACAGTTTCTTAATGGACAAATGTCATAGTTGTTTAAATAACTTTTTAGGTATTAATTATAAGACAGCTATTAAAAAAATTGTGAGTTAAATTTATCCAATTTAAAGAATTAAAAATTTAAATTTTTAGGCTTGGGTGGCTAGTTTTGGCAGACCAAAAATGACCCCTCAATCACTTTTGCCAAGTCAGACTGGTCTCAGCCCTTATCTTACGCTTTGGATGCTTATCAGCAAGATTATTTTATTTTATCAGGAATTGACAGAATTGTACAGAAAAGTAAGATATGATTGTATCATTAATGTTTTTAGGAAATTAAATGTAAAAAAGTATTAGTAATTTTGTGCCTATAAATCATCATTATGTTTTTTAAAAAATCTTTAAAGTATTTCATGGTACAAATTATGAGCACTGCATTTACTATATGGATATTTCCATTTTGAAGTCTCCATAAGAATTATTTCTATAAAATCTGTTTCTCCTTAAAAGCGTTTTTTAATTATTTGAAAAGAAAAACAAACAAACAAAACACTATACGAGAGGAAATAAAACTATCTTTAACATAAGCAGGTTGTGTGGACAACATAAAGGAGTCAAATTTCTATAAAAGTTGTCAAATTGCAATGCACATTGTACATGAATGTGCTGGGTAGAGATGAAAAGGCAAGTGAATGAAGTTATAAATAAAATTAAAAAAATATGAAATACTGACAGCAAAATTAATAATTCACAGAGATTGATCAAGATTTTCGCATCTAGAAATTCATGGCATTACAATTGTGCTAAAATTCTGTCTTTTCATTTCATAATTCTTAAATGCATATCCTTCATTTTGCACTATCTTAAATTTATTAAAAATTATATTGTTATGCATAAAAATACTCTTAAAACTGAAGTGCGCTATTAGTTTTTTAGGTCATGGCCACGAAAACAAAACTTAATTGGTCTGTGTAGTTAAAAGACGAGTGAATTGTCCGCAAATTATATAAAATCTGATATTGAGGGGACAAAAATTACACCCTGGCTTATAAGATGCTGTGATTATAGGCAGTAAATTGCATTTAAATGCTATTTCAAAGAAAAGAACCTTTATATAAACAGTCTAAATATAATTTTCTATAATTTAAAAAGAATTTGTTAATGTTATTGTACATAAAAAATTTTAACTATTTGTAAAGTTTTTTACTAATTTATAAAATT